>JAKSZT010018048.1:1840398-1906112 GCA_026826555.1 Tolypeutes matacus
CAAATACACATATGTGCATATATATTTATATATCATTTTGCAAATGTTTGTATGTATTGTGAGAATTTTGATTTTTACCCATAATAAAAAAAAAAAAAAAAAAAAAAGGCAAGGCAAAAGACAGAAGGAGCAGTTTTGATGTTAAGAGTTTTAATGTTGGAGAGAAGGCCCTGGGAGAAGAGAATTAAGCCATTCACCTTGTAGTCTACAGCTGACCTTGTGGAGAAAACAGACGAACTAAGCCCGGAGAGAAAGGGAGCTCTGGGAAGAGAGTAACCCAAGAAGCCTGAACCCTGGCAAACGTCACTTGCTGTCTTGTTTCAACACATGGCAATGGACTTTGGTGAGGGAAGAAACTTATGCTTTATGGCCTGGTAACTGTGGACTTATACCCCATATAAATAACCTTTATAACAAACTACCAATTTCTGGTATTTTATATCAGCACCCCTATTGCTGACTAATACAGGGACCTTGATCATCTCTCCCTCCCAGGAGACATAACACTGGTCCATTATATTGTTGATATCATGTTGATAGGACCTACTGAGCAAGAAGTAGCAAAGACTCCAGATTTATTGGTAAGGCATTTGCATGAGAGAAAATGGGAGAAAGATCCAACAAAAATACAGGGCCCTTCAACCTCAGTGTTTTGGGGCATGTTGAGATATCCAATCTAAAGTAAAGGATAAGCTGTTGATCCTGGGCTGTCCTATGACCAAAACACAGGCACAACACTTAGTTGGCCTCTTCAGATTTTGGAGACAACACATTCCTTATTTGGGTATGCTACTTGGGACCTTTTACCGAGTGACCAGGAAAGCTACTAGTTTTGATTGGGGACCAGAATGAGAGGAGGTCCTGCGACAGGTCCAGGCTGCTGTGCAAGCTGCACTACCACTTGGACTATATGATCCAGCAGATCCATTGGTGTTGGAAGTTTCAGTGGCAAATAGAGATGCTGTCTGGAACCTTTGGCAGGCCCCTGTATGGGAATTACAATGCAGAGCCTTAGGATTTTGGAGCAAAGTCTTGCCATCCTCTGTAGATAACTACTCCCCTTTTTAGAAGCAGCTTTTGGCTTCCTACTGGGACTTAGTAGAGACTGAACACTTAACCATGGGCCATCAAGTAACCATGGGACTTGAGCTGCCTATCATGAGCTGGGTATTGTCTACCCACCAAACCATAAAGTTGGGCATGCACAGCAGCACTCCATAATAAAGTGGAAGTAGTATATACAAGATAGGGCTTGAGTAGGTCCTGAAGGCACAAGTAAGTTACATGATGAAGTAGTCCAAATGCCCATGGTCACCACCCCTGCCATGTTACCTTCTCTTTCCCAGCCCACAGCTGTCCCTTACAATCAGGTGACTGAAGATGGGAAAACTCAGGCCTGGTTTACAGATGGTTCTGAACGATATGCAGGTACCACCTGAAAGTGGACAGCTGTGGCACTGCAGCCCCTTTCTAGGACATCCTTGAAGGATAGCAGTGAGTGCATATCCTTCCAGTGGGCAGAATTTTGAGCAGTGTACCTAGCTGTTCATTTTTCTTGAAAGAAGAAATGGCCATAGGTGCGTTTGTACACTGATTCATGGGCTGTTGCCAATGGTTTGGCTGGATGGTCAGGGACTTGAAAGGAACATGATTGGAAAATTGGTGACAAGGAGGTCTGGGGAAGTGCTATGTGGATAGACCATTGTGAGTGAGCAAAAAACATGAACATATTTGTGTCCCATGTGAATGCTCACCAGAGGGTGACTTCAGCAGAGGAAGAGTTTAATAATCAAGTGGATAAGATGACTCACTCTGTGGAATGCTCAGCTTCTTTCCCTAGCCTCTCCTTTCATTGCCCAATGGGCTCATGAACAAAGTGGCCATGAAGGTAGGGATGGAGGTTATGCATGTGCTCAGCAACATGCACTCCCCCTCACCAAGGCTGACTTGGCTACAACCACTGCTGAATGCCCAATCTGCCAGCAGCAAAGACCAATACTCAGCCCCCGATATGGCACCATTCCTCGAGGTAACCAGCCTGCTACTTGGTGGCAGGTTGACTACATTGGGCCACTTCCACCATGGAAGGGGCAGTGATTTGTTTTAACTAGAATAGGCACATACTCTGGCTATGGGTTTGCATTTCTGGCACACAATGCTTCTTCCAAAACTACCATCCATGGAATTACTGAATGTGTTATCTACTGCCATGGCATTCCACACAGCATTGAGTCTGCTCAAGGAACCATTTCACAGCTAATGATGTGCGGGAATGGGCACATGACCATGGAATTCACTGGTCTTTCCATGTTCCTCATAACCCTGAAGCAGCTGGATTAATAGAATGGTGGAATGGTCTTTTGAAGATTCAATTATGGGGCCAACTAGTGGCAATACCTTGCAGGGCTGAGGCAATGTTCTCTGGGAGGCTGTATATGCTATAAATCAGCATCCTTTCTATGGTGCTATTTCTCCCATAACCAGGATTCATGGGTCCAGGAATCAAGGGTGGAAATGGGAGTGGCACCACTCACTATTACCCCTAATGACCCACTAGGAAAATTTTTGCTTCCTGTCCCTGCAACCTTAAGTTCTGCTGGTCTACAGGTTTTAGTCTCAAAAGAAGGAGTGATGCCACCAGGGATCACAATATTGATTCCATTGAACTGGAAGTTAAGACTGCCACCTGGCCACTTTGGGCTCCTCTTACTTGTGAACCAACAGGCAAAGAAGGGAATTACTGTACTGGCTGAGGTGATTGATCCTTGACTATCAAGGGCAAATAGGACTACATCTATATAATGGGTGTAAAGAAGAGTTTGCCTGGAATGCAGGAGATCTTCTAGGGCGTCTCCTAGTACTGCCATGCCCTGTGATTAGATTCAATGGAAAATTGCAACAAACCAATTCAAGCAGGACTAATAATGGCCCAGAATCTTCAGGAATGAAAGTTTGGGTCACCCCACCCGGCAAAGAACTACGGCAGCTGAAGTGCTTGCTGAAGGTAACGGGAACATGGAATGGGTTGTGGAAGAAGGTAATGATAAATATGAACTTCGATCACATGACTATTTACAGAATCAAGGACTGTAATAGTCATGAACCCTTCTTCCTTGTTTCATTATGAATATGATTGTATATGTACACAAAATGAATTTCTTTGTTTTCTTCCCCAACCTTTCCCCCTATCATATGAACAGTTGTATTAATTTCACATCATAATATTTAAGGATGTCAAGTTTAAGAGTGACTATTACCCAAGGACTTGCACTCTATTCTCTGGGGAATTAGTGCATTTCCATTTGTATGCAGGGGAGTTGAACATTGTTAGGCAGAAATAAATATGTATGCTTGTCTGTTACTGTTTTTACTTAGAGACTAAGTATGTTTTAGGGTAATGTGTATGGTTGCTGAGTTAACAAGGGTTGGACTGTGAAGGTTAGGCTAATGTGTCAACTCAGCCAGGTAATTGTGTCTAGGTATTATGTCCAGCAAGCACTTGAATAATTGTAATACAAAAGCATTTATGTACTTCAACCACCAGTGAGTTTACTGCATGGATGGCTGATTATATCTGCATCAGTCAGGGAGATTAAATCTGTAATGGGTGATGCTTTTAACCAATCAGTTGAATGCCTTAAAAGAGGAAGTGATTTCACCATTCAGAGAGAATTTCCAAGCTCGTCTTTGGACAGCCAACTTCTCCCAGAAACTCATCAAGGACCTTTCATCAGACTTTCATTAGAGCCCCTGGCATGCAGCCTGCATGAGGAACCTGGACTTGTGCTTTCTTCTATGTTCCCTTGAAGGGAAAAAATTAGGGTCCGAGGAATCAAAAAAGGTAAAAGAGGAAAAACATAATAATAATATTGATGAAAGTTAGAAGAGGGGCCATATAAGCCTTAATAAAATGAATATTTAAATCATGTAGGCAGTGTAGAGTAATAGGGGAAAAAAAAGTGTAGTACCTACAATGGAATCAGAAACCAAATAGAGGAAAGTATATAGAATGATTTAGAAGGCCAGAATGATGAGGAGAGAAAGAAAGAGTAAAGAGAGGGCTGAAAGGAAAAAGTTAATAATAGAAATTAAATAAGAAAACAGAATATACAAGATAGAAATCAACACCCATGAAGTTGCAGACTAATGAAAAAAGGTGGAATATAAGAACCACCACAGAAAGCAGAAGGTAGAAAGATGAAGGAAGGAAAATAGGTAGCATTGGTAGACAAAATCAATATACACAGAAAAAAGGATATCAAGGAAGAAGTAACACAGCAAAGAAGAAAGAAGCTACCAGCACCTATTTTTTAAAAAAAGTGTGGGGGGGGAGGAAAGAGGAAAGAAAAGCAAGAAACAAACAAACAAACAGAGAAAAACCAAACAAACACACAAGCAAGCAGTTAAACAAAGCTAAGGAAGAACAGCGTTCCTTCTTAGACTCTTGTGGAGCCTCTCAGCCTGCTTGTGTTCACCAATCAATTACCCTGCAGTCTTCTGTCTGAAGGTTTTGAGGCAGATTTTATCGATTAAACTATGTTAATTTTTTTTAAGTAATCTTTTTTTTTTCCGAGAAATAAGGGACTCAAAAGAAGACCTCTTCTAGACCACCCCCTCCACCAAGGGAACCCTAAATAGGCTTGTGGAAACTTATCAAACATTTCCCACTGCCTGACTTCCCCAGGGGAGCTGAAACTCTGATATTTATCAGTGCAGAACAATAATATTGGCTGATTCTGCCCCCTCCTGAGCCAAGCCTAGGTATCAAAGGGCAGTTAGGTAAATCAGCCTTTCTCAGCAGATTCTCCTTACCCCTCAGACTGGTGCCCCTTCAAGCTGGCTGGTTTGTTCCCTAAAGCTGCAAGGGGGTTCAGGCAGCCAAATCCATGGAAAGGAAACCTTTCTCCACCCTTTGCAAGAACCCTCCCACTCTCAGAGAATGCTCCTTCTCACTGGGTTGCCAGCAGGAGTTGGGGTTTGTCCTAGTCCTTTGCCCTGAGGGTGGGCTTTAGCCGTCTGTGGTCATGATTTTGGTTGAGGAAAAAATCATGATTTTATTTTGAGCAATCCATCTTGCTGCCCAGCTTCCTTAAGATCGATGTCCCTAAGGTTCTCATTCTGTGGACTCCCACAACAGACCGCTCAGGCAGGATCCTGTCCCCAATCAGTGGTCCTCGACGAGAAAGATGGTGACAGCCCACCTAAACCGATGCCATCTGGCCCCCTCTGCCATGAAGGCTAAAAGACAGTGGTATGACATAGTCAAAGTACTAAAAGAAAAAAGCTTCCAGCCACAAATTCTCTATCCAGCAAAACTGGCATTCAAAAATGATGGAGAGTTCAAAATATTCACAGATAAACAGAAATTAAGAGAGTATGCCAATAATAAACCTGCACTTCAAGAAATACTAAAGGAAGTTTTATAGGTTGAAAGGAAAAAAACAGGGAAGAGAGAGTTGGACAAGAGTGTATGAACAACTAAAAAGACATAAAGAGAAATAAAAACAAAATATGACATACATAAACCCAAAAGAAAATATGGCTGATGTAAGAAATTCATTGAGATTAATAACACTAAATGTTAATGGATTAAACTCACCAGTCAAGAGACACAGATTGGCAGAATGGATAAGGAAATATGATCCACCTATACGCTGTCTAAAAGAAACCCACCTTAGACCAAATGATTCAAGGAGGCTTAAAGTGAATGGCTGGAAAACAATTTTACAAGCAAACAATAACCAAAAAAGTGCAAGAGTAGCTATCTTAATATCAGACAAAATAGACTTTAAATGCAAAACCATTTGTAAGAGACAAAGGTGGACACTATATATTAATAAAGTGGGTAATCTTTCAAGAAGTTAAAACAATCATAAATATTTGTACACCTAATCAGGGTGCCTCAAAATACATGAGGCAAACACTGGAAAAATTAAGTGGAGAAATAAATGCCTCTACACATATAGTGGGGGAATTTAATACACTATTATCACCATTACACAGAACATCTAGACAGAGAATCAATAAAGAAGCAAAGACTGAATAATACATTAGTGGACCTGGACCTAATAGACAGAAAACTACATATACAGAACACTGCACCCAAGTACAGTAGGATACACATTCTTCTCAAGTGCACATGGATCCTACTCCAAGATAGGCCACATGCTAGGGCACAGAACAACTCTCAATGATTTCAGAAAGTTTGAGATTATACAAAGTAATTTCTCTGACCACAATGGAATAAAATTGGAAATCAGTAAGGGCCAGAGAACTAGATTAGGCACAAGATTATGGAAGTTAAACAACACACTCTTAGACAAACAGTGGTTAAAGGAGGAAATCTCAAAGAAATCAGTAACTACCTTGAAATGAGTGAAAATGACAACACAATATAGCAATACCTATGGGATGCAGCCAAAGCTGTACTGAGAGGGACGTTCATAGCCATAAATGCAATTATTAAAAAAGAAGAAAAAGCTAAAATTGAAGACCTAAATTAACACCTAGAAGAACTGGAAAAAGAACAACAAACTAACACCAAAGGAAGTAGAAAGAGAGAAATAACAAAGATTAGAGCAGAACTAAATGAAATAGAAAATAAGAAAGCACTAGAAAAAATAAACAAAACCCAAATGCAGATCCTTCGAAAAGATTATAAAATTGTCAAACCCTTAGCCAGACTAACAGAGTAAATAAGAAAGCAAATGCAAATACACAAAATAAGGAATGAGGAAGGAGCTATCACTACTGACCCCAAAGAAATAAAGACTATAAAAATAGGATACTTTGAAAAATTACATGTGAACCAGAAGGATAGTTTAGAGGACATGGACAAATTCCTAACTCACAAGCAGTCTATGTGACGATAGAAGAAATTGATGAACTCAAAAGTCCAATTAAAATTAAAGAGATAGACTCAGTCATCAAAAACCTCCCAACTAAGAAGAGCCTAGGATCAGATGGCTTCACAGCTGAATTCTACCAAACATCTTGGCAAGATCTAACACCAATCTTGCTTAAACTCTTCCAAAAAATAGAAGTAGAAAGAACATTGCCTAACTCATTCTAAGATGCCAACATTTCCCTAATACCAAAGCCAAACAAAGATACCACAAGAAAGGAAAATTACAGATCAATTTCTCTAATGAAACTAGATGCTAAAATCCTCAACAAAATACTTGCTAATTGCATTCAACAACATATCAAAAGAATTATACCCCATGACCCAGTGGGTTTCATCCCAGGTATGCAAGGAAGCTTAAACATAAGAAAATCAATCAACGTAATGCACCACATAAACAGATTGAAAGAAAAAAATCACATGATCATCTCTACAGTTGCAGAAAAAATAATTGCCAAAATATAGCACACTTTCCTTATAAAAACACTGCATAAGATAGGAATAGAAGGAAACTTTCTGAAAATGATAAAGGGTATATATGAAAAACCCAAAGCTAACATCATCTTCAATGGCAAAATATTAAAAGCCTACCCTCTAAGATTGGGAACAAGAAAAGGATGCCCACTATCACCACTCTTATTTAACATTGTCTTAGAAGTACTTGCTCGAGCACTGAGACAAGAAAAAGATATAAAAGGCATCCAAATTGGAAAAGAAGAAGTAAAAATTTCATTATTTGCAGATGATATGATCCTATTCATAGAAAGCCCTGAGAAATCTAAAACAAAGCTTCTGGAACTTATAAAGGAGTTGAGTAATGTCGCAGGCTGTCAGATCAATGCTTAAAAATCAGAAGCATTTCTGTACACCAATAATGAGCAATCTGAGGAAGAAATCCAGAACAAAATACAATTTACAATAGTAACTAAAAGAATCAAATACTTAGGAATAAATTTCACTAAAGATATAAAGTATTTATATACAGAAAACTACACAGCACTGTTAAAGGAAATCAAAGAAGACTTAAGTAAATGGAAGAATGTTCACTGTTCATGGATAGGAAGACTAACCATCATCAAAATATCTACCCTACCCAAACTAATCTACAGATTTAATGGAATCCCAATAAAAATCAACACTGTATTTTTTAAGTAACGGGAAAAACTAACTACAAAATTTATTTGTAAGGGTAAGAGGCCCCAAATTGCCAATGACATATTGAAAAATAAAAATGCAGTTGGAGGTATCACACTACTAGACTTTAAATCATACTACAAAGCTACAGTAGAGAAAACTGCACCACTCTATGGTATTGGCACAAGGATAGACATGTTGACCAATGGAATCAAATGGAGAGTTTTGATATAAATTCTCGCATATACACTCATCTGCTATTCGACAGGGCTATCAAGCACACTCAGTTGGGAGAGAATTGCCTCTTCAACAAGTGTGGCTTGGAGAACTGGATATCCTTATCCAAAAGAATAAGAGAGGAACACCATCTCACACTTCATATAAAAATCAACTCAAGATAGATCAAAGATCTCAATATAAGAGCCAAGACCATAAAGACCTTGGAAGATAATGTAGGGAAGAATCTACAGGAATGTATAATAGGAAATGGTTTCATGAACTTTACACCCAAAGCACAAGCAGCAGAGGAAAAAATAGATAAATGGGATCTCCTCAGATTACAACTTTTGCACCTCAAAGACGTTATCAAGAAAATAAAAAGGCAGTCTACTCAATGGGAGAAAATATTTGGCAACCAAATAACAGATAGGATCCTAATATCCTGCATATATTAAGAAATCCTACACCTCGAAAATAAAAAGACAAACAACCCATTTAAAAAATGGGCAAGTGACCTGAAAAGACACTTCTCCAAGGAAGAAATACAAATGGCTAAAAAGCACATGAAAAAATGCTCAACATCGCTAGCTATTAGAGAAATGCAAATCAAAACTGCAATGAGATATCATCTTACACCCATTAAAATGGCTGCTATTAAAAAAACCAAGCAGACTATAAGTGTTGGAGAGGATGTGTAGGAATAGGAACCCTGGTGGGATTGTGGAATGGTCCAGCCACTGTGAAGGACAGTTTGGCGGTTCCTCAAGAAACTAGCTATTGATCTCCCATATGATCCAGTGATTCCACTGCTGGGTTTATACCCAGAAGAACTGAAAGCAAAGACATGAACAGATATATGCACATCAATGTTCATAGCAACATTGTTCACTATTGCCAAAAGTTGGAATCAACCTCAGTGCCCATAAACAGATGAATGGATAAACAAATTGTGGTACATGCATACAATGGAATATTACTCAACTGTAAGAAGGAATAAAGTGCTAACATATGGAATAACATGGATGAATATTGAAGATCTTAGGTTGAGTGAAGCAAGGCCGGCATTGAAGGATGAATAGTACATGTCCTCAATGATATGAATTAAGGAAATTGAGCAGTCTCCAAGAACCATTGTCTGAAAGATAGGTTTACAAGAAAGAGAAAGAGAAGAGAAAGTTGTGAGCCATCACCCATATGGACGTAATCTATGGTAAAGTGATAGACTCTATTTGTGTTTTGAAGGGATAGGATGGGGTGTAGTGGTATTATTGCATTTGTTTGACAGGTGGGTAGATTGGGAAGGGTGTTAGAATACCCAGCATATTGGTGGGAGAGATGGGAGAGGGATTTTTGGGTATGAGGTTGAAAGTGCAGAGGTGGGAATGCTCTTATGGCAATATGACAAGGAACTATCACTGGTTTAGGGTGTTGGTGGAGCAGGCTTATAGGGAGTGTGTGAGTGTTTATCCTGTCATAATTTGTTGTATCAGTGGATGGAGACCCACACAATGAGCGGAAAGGAGATGGACTCCCATCTTTGGGAGTCCGATTCACCCAGAAACAGATAGGTGGGCTGCTCTTATGAGCAAGGACAGTTCCTAATAGGGAAGAACAAACCAGTGTGTCAAGACCTCTTGTTGCATGTAACTATGAATCTTGTCATCCAATGAGTCAAGCCAGGGCGTCATCATGTGCCCCGGGGGGGGGGATGGGGAGGGAGGAACTGAATAGATCAAACAGGGGGAATTTAGTGGTCAGTGGAAATGTTTTTCATTACCCTACAGTGATGGACACAGCACATGGTAAATATCATCAAAATTTATAAAATTTTACAGTCTAAAATGTCAACCATAGTGTAAACCATTGACAATGTTTAGTAGCTATGTTTTACTACCTGTATAACAGTTATAACAGTGCTACTATCCATATAAAAAAGGTTTTAATATGGTGTGAGGAAAGGGGGAGGAGGTTGGGTATATGAGAGTCTCTTGCATTCATGTGTGACTTTGCTGTGACCTAAAACTTCTTTGAAAATTAAATGAAAAATAGTGAGACACTGGGGAGTGAGAGGGGGAAGGTGCCACACTACAGACTGGACACAGGATATTTCTGTGATAAAAGACAAAAAGGCAAAAAAATTTTTTTTCCCTCATTTTTTAAATATCCCAATCCTTTAATTTTATTTTATTTTTAGATTTTTAAAAAGTTTTTATGTATTTTATCTCTTACATTTAAACTGACCATTATTATTTCATTTTCCTATTAATTGTATTTGGCTATTATATTGGCTTCATCTTTAAAGAACCTTTGGATCACAGAAGGGTTACAACTGGGGCAGGATAGGGCCGTTGGGGGGGGGTGTCAATGATGGGGTTTCATGGGAGGAAGTTCACCTGAACATACATAAAACGTATATGAAATTGTTCAAATGCTCACGGGGTATGGTCAGAGTGTGTGGAGACTCACTCAATAAATGAGAAAATACTGAATTCCCAGTCTGAAGAGCTCTGCCACATTCTCCAGTGGAGCAGCAACAGTCCCCCAAGTGCAGGGGGAAGTAACTGGCTAAGGAGGATGATCCACTAATGGATTCTTGTTATTGATGACTAACCTTACAAGTCTTTGCTCTTGAAATTGAATCTTAGACTATTGTTATGGGGTGCCTAAAGGTTGCCTCCTGAGAGCCTCCTTGTTGCTTAAAGGAGGCCTCTCTCTAAGCCAAACTCAGCAGATGAATGCCTTACTTTCCTCCAAGCGTGGGACACGCCCCCAGGAGATGAGCTTTCCTGCAACAAATGATTACTACCTAGTGCCAACTAGCAATACTACTGGAAAAAGACCTTGAATAACAGGGGGGAAAGGTAAAGACAAATGAGTTCATATGGCTAAGACACTTCAAAGTAAGTCAGGAGGCCATCCCAGAGGTAAGGCTTATGCAAATCTCAGTAGGACCTCATAGGCTTCCAATGTGGATATCTCCCCAAAATAGAGGGGCTCCTGAGGGCTCTGGAGACACCCAACTCCTATATAAGGGTGAATAGCTCCAGAGTTTGATGCCTTATCATTAGGCCCTACTTTGGAATCTGTGCTCCTGAGAGTGACAGAGTTGGACTCAAATAAGTCCTCCCTGCACATGGTTCACCAGTCCCTTCTATTCAAACCTATATGCGATGCTGGAGTTTTTAGGTATACTTCCAGAAACTGGAGCCTCCCGCCTACCTATGTGCCAGGTGTGCATGAAATCTAGGTGGAGCTGCAACTCCTACCCTACAGCTCAATGGACTCATCCAAGTCACCTGGTGAGGAGACAACGATGGGCAATGGCCATCCCAGGGAATGGAGAGGGTCTGCATCTGCAGGCAGGATCATCCCACCCACCATATCAATGGGATATAAGCCCTCTCTCACTTGGAGTTGGAGTGGACATCACCATCCCAGTCCCCTCAGGATTGGGGGAAGAACTATGCACTAGAGTAGACTTGATGGTATTCTCTTGTTCACATATGGTGACTCTAGCAATGCAAGAAATTATAACAATGAGGTGGAGCCAATGGCCACTTGACACTTTTGGGGTAGGGAGGGGACGAGCAGTTGAAATACAGTGGCTTCTTTGGGAGTTGGAGGTTGTCCTGAGTACTGTTGTGGCAACAGATGTAGGCCATTTTAAATCAGCACACCCCACTCAGAACTGAGTGGGAGAGAGTGTGGTCTACAGTGTGAACTGTGGTCTATGGTTGGTGGCAAGGCTCCAGGATGTGTAAGTTCATTGAGGGTGGTGGGCCACACTGTGGGAGATGTTTGTGTGGGATGTGATGGGAGGTATGGGAGGTGGGCAACATGGGAATCCCAGTGGGTTCAGTGTAATATTTTGGGTAATCTAAGCACCTCTTAAAATATATGCATATATATATAAACAACATTTTTGTAAGCAAATACACATATATGCATATATATTTATATATTATTTTGCAAATGTTTGTATGTATTGTGAGAATTTTGATTTTTACCCATAATAATAAAAAAAATCAAAAAAATAAAATAAAATAAATATAAAAATCAAGACTATAAAAAAAAAAGAAAAAAAAAAGAAAAATGAAATTGAAGAAATCACACTATCTGATTTTAAAACATACTATAAAGCTATAGTGTTCAAAACTGCATCATATTGGCACAAGGATAGACATACTGACCAATGGAACTGAATTAAGAGTTCTAATAAATATCCTCTTATTAACAGCCATATGATATTCGACAAGGTAACGAAGCCCACTCAACTGGGAGAGAATGGACTCTTAAAGAAATGATGCTTGAAGAACTGGATATCCATATTCAAAACAATGAAAGAGGAACACCATCTCACACCTTATACTAAAATCAACTCAAGATGGATCAAAGATTTAAATATAAGAGCCAAGACCATAAACTCTTTGGGATATAATGTAAGGAAGCATCTACAGGACCTTGTAAAAGGAAATGGTTTCATGAACTTCACACCCAAAGCACGAGTCACAAAATAAAAAATAGATAAACAGGATCTCCTCAAAATTAAAAACATTTGCACCTCAATGGATGTATCAAGAAAAAAAAAACCCTGCCTACCCAATGGAAGAAAATATTTGGTATCCATATATCTGAGAGGAGCCTAATATCTAGCACATATAAAGAAATCCTACACCATAAAAATAAAAAGACAAACAACCCATTTAAAAAATGAGTAAGTGACTTGAAAAGATATTTCTCTATGGATGCAATAAAAATTGTTAAAAAGCACATGAAAAGATGCCCAACATCACTAGCTAATAGGGAAATGCAAATCAAAACTACAATAAGATACCATCTTACACCCATTAAACTGATGGCTATTAAAAAAATCAGAGGACTCTATGTGTTGGATGGGATGTGGAGGAATGGGAATACTCATCCTCTGCTCCTGAAAATGTAGAATGGCCCAGCCATTGTGGAGGACAGTTTTATGGTTCCTCAATAAACTAACTGTAGAACTGCCATGTGATCCAGCAATTCAACTGCTGGGTATATACCCAGAAGAATTGAAAGCTAAGACATGAAGAGATATATGTACATCAATGATGATAGTGGTATTATTCACTATTGCCAAAAATTGGAATCAACTCAAATGCCCATCAACAGAGGAATGGATAAAGAAAATGTGATACATATGTACAATGGAATATTACTCAGCTGTAAAAAGGAATACAGTGCTGACACACAGGATAACATGGATGAATCTTAAGGAACTTATGTTGTGTGAAACAAGCCACACATTGAAGGAAAAATATTACATTACCTCACTGATATCAATTAATCAAATCGACAAAGTCAGAGAGCTATTGTCTGGAAGATAGTTTTACAGGAAATAGAAAGGGAGAGGAAGTTTGTGAGCCAATGTCCATAATGGCATAATCTATGATAACGTGGAAGTGTGCAGCTGGGCATTAAAGGGATATCACAGGAGGGTGGTAATACTATTGGGTTGGGTGGTGCATGTTTGACAGGTGGGTAGAGCAGGGAGTGTGGTTTGCATGGTCCATGGAACTGGAGGTAGGGTTGTTGAAGGGACCACTTGAGCCCGGGATTGGTGAGTAAGTGGTTGAAAGTTCAAAGGTGCAGAGCTCTTATGGCAATATGACAGGAAGGGTTCCTTGTTTAGAGTGTTGAATGGGGGTGGGGAATTTGGGCAGGGCAGATCTGGGGCAGGCTTCTAGGGTGTGTGTGGGTGATCATTTTGTCATAATGTGTTCTATTAGTGGGTGGAAACCCACATAATGAATGGGAAGGAGCTGCAACCCCATCCTGAGTAGGACCAATATGTTCTCAAACAGAGGGATGGGTGTCTCTCAAGAGCACGAGGGTTCCTAATAGGGGAGGACAAACCAGTGTGACAAGACCTCCGTGTTGTTGCAAGATACTATGAATCTTTTCATCCAAGGAGTGAAGCTGGTTGGTCACCTTCGGCCCCAAGGGAAGAGGGAGGGAGGAATAGAATAGATGGAACAGGGGGCACTTCTTGGGCAATGGAAGTGTTCTACATGATCTTGCAATGATGGATACAGGCCATGTGAAAAACCATCAAAATTTATAAAATTGTGTGGTCTAAAATGTAAATCGTAATGTAAACCATTGACCATGGTTAGTATCTGTGTTTCACTATTTGTATATCAGCTGTAACAAATATAGCATCCACATATATAAAGGTATTAATATGGGAAGGGGGAAAAGGGGGAGGATTTTTGGTATATGGGAGTCCCTTTTTTTCTGTATGTGACTTTACTGTGACCTAAAATTTCTTTGAAAACAAAATGATAAAAAGTAAAACTCTGTTCAATAAATGGAGGAAAGTGTAACTGTACATACAGGAAAATGGATATTACAGTGATGAAAGGCAAAATGTCAAAAGAAATTTAAATATTTTTCATTATTTTTTAATATCCCAATTTTAAAATTTTATTATTTTTTTAATTTTATGTATTTTAATTCTTATATGTAAGACTATCATTAACATTTCATTTTCCTATTAATTGTATTTGGCTATTTTATAGGCTTCATTTTTGAAGAAGCTTTAGATCACAGAAAGATTACAAGTGGGATAGGTGAGGATCATTGGTGTGGGGTATCAGTGATGGGGGATACATTGGAGGAAGTTCACCTGGGCATACATAAAATGTATATAATGCATTCAAATGTTCTCAGGGCATTGTCACATTGGGTGGAAATTCACACAATAACTAAGAGGACATTGAATTCCCATCCTGGAGAGCTCTGTCCCCTTCTCTAATGTAGCAGCAACTGTTGCCCATGTACAGGATCAATGGCTGGTGAAGGAGGATGATCCATTGATGAGTCCTTGATATTGATGACTGTGCTTGTGAGCCTTTGCTTTTGAAATTGAATCCTAACCTAGTGTGTGGTGTGCCTAAGAGTTGCCTCTTGAGAGCCTCCTTGTTGCTCAAATGTGACCTCTCTCTAAGCCAAATTCATCATATAAATCCATTACCTTCCTTCCAACGTGAGACAACTCCTGTGCATGAACTTCCCTGGCGCCATGGGATTACTACAAAGCACCAGTTAGCAACACAACAGGAAAAAGACCTCAAATAAAAGGTGGAAAATGTAAAGACAAATGAGTTTATATGGCTAAAAGACTTCAAAGTGATTTGGGTAGTCATCCCAGAGGTTATGCTTATGCATATCTCAGCAGGGTTTCATAGACTGCCAAAGTGGGTACTCTTTCGAATAGTGAGGCTCCTGAGGGCTCTGGATCACCCAGGTCCTGTAGTCAGGGCATATAGCTCTGGAGTTTAGTGCCTTGCTAGTGGGCCCTACTTTGGAATTTGTGCTCCTGAGAGTGACAGAGTTGGACTCAGTTATGTCTTCCCTGCACATGGCTCATCTCTCCCTTCTATTTGAACCTATACTTGGTGCTGGAGTTGGTAGGTATACATCCAAGAAACTTGAATCTTGGCTGACCATATGCTACCTGGGCCCTGAGCCTGAGCAGAGTTGCAACATCTACTCTCCAGTTCATTGGAGACACCCAGGACAACTCACAAGAAGGTGAGGATTGGCAACCATCATAACAAGGAAATGAGAGAGCCTACAACTACAGGCAAGAGAGTTCCATCCATTGGCTGTATGGGTTTGAAGCCCCCTTTCAATAAGACCATCCCAGAGTCCTCAGGATTGGGGAATGTACTATAGATTATAGTGGACTTACTGGTATTCTACAATAGACATATGATTATAGCAATGGAAAAAATTACAGCATTGATATGGAGGCAGTGGCCACTGGAGGTTCTGGGGATGGGGGGACAGAAAGATAGGTATAATGCAGGGTTTTTTTCACAACTTGGAATTGTCCTGAATGGCATTGCAATGACAGATATATGGCATTATATATCTTCCCATAGCATACAGAATTGTGTGAGAGAAAGTGTAAAATACAATGTGAACTATCGTTCATCCTCAATGGCAATGCCCCAGGTTGTGTTAATCAATTGCAATGAATGTGGCACACTAATGAAGGATGTTGTTTATGTCGGAGGGTGTCGGAGGTTTGGGGAGTGGGGCAAATGGGAATCCCTATATTTTATTGTATAACATTTGTGTAATCTAAGTATCTTTTAAAAATAAAAACATATATTAAAAAAACACAAACACATGGTTAATGCATATTATGGTGTTTATAACTAGCAAAGCTATTATATGGATATGACAGTGGTTGAAAGAGAAAAGCTAATATCATGTATATTATTAGAAGGAAAGCTAATAATTGTAATATGGTAATGTGTACAATAGTAAAATGACACATAAAATATGAATATGGGTGACATCACATATATGATTGTTTTTACAAAATATAAATACAACTATACTAGAGAGAAGAAAAAAGAATAGCAGCTATGTATGACAAGTGAGGCATAAAGAGATTGAGAGGTGATGAGTTTCGTTTGTCTCTTTGTTGTTTTTTTTTTGTTTATTTTTGTTATTGGAATAATGAAAGTGCTCTGGGAATGACTGGGGAGATGAATGCACAAATATGTGATTACAGTGACTACTACAGAGTATTCGTACAGAGTACGATTGTACTCTTTGGAAGGATTTATTAATATGTATCAAAAAATTGATTTGTTTAAAGAACAGTAATCTGCAAGTGTTGTAGAGGATATGGAGAGATAGGAACCCTTATTCACTGCTGGTAGGAATGTAGAATAGTATAGCCACTGTGGAAGTCTATTTGTTTGTTCTTAAGGAAGTTAGATATAGATTTACCATGTGACCCCACATACTGCTACTAGGTATATACCCAGAATAATTATGAGCAGTGACATCGACAGACATCTGTACACTGATGTTCAGAGTGGTGCTATTCATGATTGCCAAAAGATGGAAACATCTCATGTGTCCATCAAGCAAAGAATGAATAAACAAATTGTGGTGTATAAACACCATGGAATTTTTTGCAGCTGCCAGAAGAAATGAAGTTCTGAAACTACATGGATGAACCTAGAGAACATTATGTTGATTGAAGTAAGTGAGGCACAAAAGTACAATTATTGTATTATTTTTACTATCATGAATTAAATATAATGAACAAACTCATGAAGATAATAGCTGTAAATCATCAGAGAATAGAATGTGTTTAGAGAATGAAAAGCTGAGATTTATTCTGTGCAGAATTGATCAAA
Organism: Tolypeutes matacus; assembly: GCA_026826555.1. Lineage (NCBI taxonomy): Eukaryota > Metazoa > Chordata > Mammalia > Cingulata > Chlamyphoridae > Tolypeutes > Tolypeutes matacus. The sequence goes on from JAKSZT010018048.1 coordinate 1,857,859, forward strand.
AGTTGTTTGTGAATGTTTGGAAATGAAAAGAAATGGTGAAAGTGCATCATAGGAATTGTAATTAGTAGAGCTAACGTGGATATGATAGTTGTTTGTTGTTTTTTTTTTTCTTTTTTGGAGTAATGAAAATAATCTAATATTGATTGAAATGATGAATGCACAACTCTGTGATTATACCACATGACATTGTTTGTGCATTTTAGATAAATTGTATGATTTTTGAACAAAAAATAATAGGGTGGTTTGGGGAAAAATACAACAAATGTAAAAGCATGGACTATAGTTAGGAGTAATATATTGATGATGCTTTCTCATAATTTGTTACGAATGTTTCAAAACAATGCAAGGTGTTGGTGGTGGGATGAGGTATGGGAACTCTGTATGATGCTATGCATATTCATTTTGTAAGTTCATGACTTTTATTATACACTTATTGTTTATGTATGTCCATGTATGAATAATATACTTTAATAAATTTTTAAATAAAAAAATAATAAAATATTTATCAAAGTAAATTATAAATAGAGTGAAAAGATAACCAACAGAAGGGAAAAAATAAATTCAAATGATATAGCACATGAGGGCTTCATATCCAGAATATATTAAAAATGTGTACATTGCCATAACACAAAGACAAACAATCCAATTAAAATTTTTCAAAAACTTCAAGACATTTTTCTAAAGAAGGTATATAAATAGGTAATAAACAAATGAAAAGATGCTCAACATCATTAGCCATTACAGAAATGCAAATTAAAGCTACAATGAAACAATTTCAAGCCCACAAGAAGGGCTATTATAATAAATGCAGAAAATAAAAACAAGTGTTGCTGATTATCAAAGGAAATTGGAACTCTAGAGTATTGTTAGTGGGGATTTAAAATGGTACAGCTGCTGTTGAAAATAATATGGCATTTCCTCAAAAATTCATCTTTCAGTACATTTGTAATATACCCTCAAGTTTTCTCCTAGTCTTCCTGATTAGGATATGGGTTCAGTGGCTAGAGGTGCAGCCTATATTCTGTGACCATGAGAATGAAAATGACCAAATAAGATAAGTTAATGAATATTGAGACACCCGTTGTTTCATTGAGCTGATGTCCTAGCTCTAAGCTCCCTAAATCTAGACTTGTGAATCATGGGTTAATAAAGCCTTAATTTCTGTAAGACACTATTATGTTTGGGCTTTCTTTACCTTGCAGCTGAATTCCATTCCCAATTAAATTCATTATTCGAGATGTATTATAGTACATTTAAACTTGATAGAGCTGCAGAGGGATCAAAATGTTTAGATTTCTTACACACCATATGCTAATAAATGAATTTACTGTATATCATTATTTCATTATTGTTCCACAAGAAATTCCATGAAAATTTTAATACCTCCACAGAAGAGATTCTAGTATAGAAGAAAATCCAAAAACATCACATAGTGAACAACATGAAGAAAAAGAAATGTGTTATCTGCCTAAGTGAAGAATAAGTGGCCATGAAACCTAGGTTTAACTGCAAGAAAAATGGCAGTGGTAATGTTGCATCACCTTAAGTCATCTCTGCTGGCAATATTTGAGTATCTACTGCCTACATCTCTACTCAATCCCCATTTCTGCTAAATACTCACATTTAAGAAGGGGCCAAGTCCTGACAGAATAATGGACCTAATGTCTCAAAACTATTTCATTTTTACAATTCCTCATTATTTCTGTTTATTTACATTTGAAACATCAGCTCCTCCCTGTATGACCCAATATCCTCAGCTACCACTACTAGAATGGATATCTTAATTAATGTATTAATGAACAGGTCAATCATATGTGGCAAAATATGCATGAAAACATCAGGCTGGTAGCAGTGAAAAAGAAGTACCAAGCTCTGGTAATCAGTGAACCAAACCTGAGTTCCCAGGACATAATGAGGTATCATGGGGAAAAAAAGTTATTTGGCTTATCCTAGAAATGGTGAGATGCACATTAGGGGCATCTTGGGAATATTTACATCTCAGAGTGCCCTGACCTTCTGGAGTAAAATATCCCCAAAAAACTTAATTGAACTGAAATGAGTACCTGTAGTAGAATGACTGCATAGATGGCACCAGTTCTACAACTTCCTCTGTATCAATATCTTTGAAAAGAGAACTATGCACCTCTGTCCATTAAGAGGTGAAGTCTCTTTTTCCACCTTTGAATAAATGATTATCTTTTATTTGCATTGACCAGTAGAATATGGTGGAAATAACAGCATGCCTCAAGATGTCTTGGTGTATTTCTGCTGCTCATTCTTGGGTACCTAACTCAGGCATGGATCATGTCCAGGCTGGTCTGCAAGAAGTTGTGAGGACACGTGTCCTCAGTTAGGGGAGGCCAGTTGTCCTAGTTAAGGCCACTCTAGACCATTCTGCAGACAGTTAGCCAACAAAATATGAGAGAGCTCAAACAAGAAAATCAAACATCCGCAGCTGACTCATACCTGACCACAGACACATAAGGAGACAAAAGAGATTTAAAGAATATCACACCATAGACTCTCATAAAATAATAAAATCTGCATCTTTACCTATTTATTTTTGAGATTCAGATTATGCACTATCTGCCAAAATAATTAATATTAACAAAACTGAGGGTATTCAAATAAGTCTGATTCTTCCTAGTGTTTACATACTTTAAGACAGTTGAAGACTATTGATGATCATCTGGTTATTCAAGTTTTCTTTATAAAGCTGCACTTAAAAATGGTCACAAATAAGTTTCCCTTCCACATAACAAGGAGATTTTGCAAGACTTACAACTTTGTGCCTGTAAACTGCTGACCCTGAATCAGAACTCAGCATTACCAGGGGCATTTTGTGGGTGGCAATCCAAACCCTTTTGTGAGTTGTGCCATCATGAGGATTGATGATAATTTTGAGGAAAGTATGGTAAATACTATCTTAGTAAGTATATATAATAGTTGTTCTCTCGCCTGCCATTTCCTGTTTTTATATTTTAAGAGAGAGGCAATTTTCTTAGAAGAATATAAGGAATCAGATTTTTATGCATCAGGGGAAGTTTACAAGAAAAAATGGGAATATGATCCACTAAAATAATAAAGAATATGCAACACAGTCTTGCACACCAATTAATATACCATCTTACATTTGAGCACCAAGCTTCATTACTCACTGAGTAAATATGCATCATCAAAAAGAAATATTTTATTGTAAAACAAAGCATGATTTAAATCTTTCCATCACAATACTTAAGATAATTTGTGATGCTATGGCCATATCATGTCATATATTTATAAAACTTTGTCTTCTTTTAGATTCTACTTGAAAGATGTGCATTTGGTAAACAATTTTACCTTGTGCCAGAGACATGATAAGCACTGTGGACAATGAGCTGAGTAAGAAAACATGATCCTAGTGAAGGTATAAAACCAAGTGACCAGCTCCAAGTGGAACAAGTGTGGGAAAGTTGATATTATCAGAAATAGAATTTAAGGTCGATACATAGAAAAGAATGACGTACATGAAAGTAAAAATCTGCAATGTCAGAATTTCTTGTAAATTACAACAATATTAATGGATTTATATGTGCTGTGCAGTTTTCTCAATAGGTGCAGTACATCTCACTTCTATTTTTACAGTAAAACCAAGAAAATTAGGCTTGTGATGATAAATGTCACTTAACAAAAACATATATTCTTTAAACAATCCATGCTTGAGATATGTTGTAATTTCCAAATTGTTTCTCATCCAAGATTGAGAATAACATTGGGAAATTGGTAAAGTGGACAAAGGGAAAGAGGATGCATATCTAAGAAATGGAGAAAGCTTAATTAAGAAGGAGCTTAAAATCCAACACACTGCAACTCTGAAATGAAGAGAAAGAGAGTTTTTACTTTCTTATTCTGATTAAAGAATTACAATATCTGGATCTGCCACCGAACCCAGCATTCACAGGCACTTCCTCAGACCAAGGAATAATGGCAATTTTATAGTTTCCATCCAAAGAATTTTTTCAGTGCTCCCTTTATATCTTTATTCCTCAGACTGTAAATGAAGGGGTTCAGCATGGGTGTGACCACAGTGTACATCACTGAGTCTAGTGCAACTGCATGTGTGTTGTGTGAAGCAGCAGAACTAAGGTACACCCCTAAGATTGTAAAATAAAATAAAGAGACCCCTCAGAGGTAGAAAAGGATTTATACTTACCCCAAGCTGATGAGATTGTACATATGGAGGAAACAATCCTAGAGTAAGAGAAAAGGATACCAGCAAAAGGGACCGCCACCCAGCACTCCAGCTACAAAATACATCACCATGACATTGATGAGGGTGTCACAACAGGCAAGCTCGACCATCTGATTAAGTTCACAGAAAATGAGTGGAATTTCCACATTTGTACAAAAAGACAACTGTAACACAACTGAGCTTTGTAACAAGGAATTCAGGACACTCAATATCCATGAGCCCAGAACCAGGAGGATAGAGATCCAGGGGTTCATGATGACTATGTAGTGCAGGGGGTGGCAGATGGCCACAAAGCAGTCATAAGCCATTGCAGCCAGGAGGAAGTCCTCCAACCCAGTAAAGAGTAAGGAAAAGTACATCTGAGTGAGGCAATCTTCACAGGTTATTATCTACTCTGCATTTATATATTCACTAGCATCTTTGGGAGAGTGATGGATATGAAACAGATGTCCCAAATGGACTGGTTGGAGAGGAAGAAGTACATGGGCGTGTGGAGTTGGGAGTCTGAGATGATGGCCAGGATGATGAGCAGGTTCCCAAAGATGGTGATGAGATACATGGACAGGAACATCCCAAAGAAGAAGGGTTGCAATTCTGGTTCCTCTGATAACCCCAGGAGAAGAAATTCTGAGATTTGAGTATCATTTCTTTGCTTCATGTGATTGATGTGATTAGCAATAAAGAAAGAACATCACTAATTTTCACACAAACAAGCATGACTATTCTAGAAGAATTGTTAACAATTCTATTTTAAAGATGAGATAATAATTTATGTATTTTGATCATGCATATAGTCCTTTTGAGGGCTTCTAGTGCCAGCTCTGATGAAGATTTCCTTTCTCATTCTCAGCCTTTTCTTCAAGCAGTCATGTAATCTATAGTTGCTATGAAACATCCATATATATTTAGTTCTGTTAATATGCCAGGCAATGTCTAGACAACTGGAATACAGTGCTGAAACAGGAAGATCCTACAATTTTGTTAAAAGAGAAAGAATATAAGTAAATAAAAAGTAATCATATAGCATTCCAGATGGTGACATTTTTAGAAAGGAAAAAGGGAGCTGGAAAAAAGAGACAATGATATGCGGGTGCTATTATTTACTAGTGTCCAAGCAGCTCCAACAGAGAAGGAGTCCTTTAACAGAGACTTCTCAATGAGAAATTGGAAGACACAAGGAAAATTGGAGTAGTGTGAGACCAGTTGACAGAATGTCCAGGCACAAGGCCCTAAAAATGGGTTATTTCCAATGTTCAAGGTCAACCAGGAAGTGAGTGTGTTCAGGGAGAGAAGAAGAGGAAAAGAGTTAAGAGATGATGTCAGAGAAGGTATAAGAATGAGGTGGGCTCGCTGCTGCTGCCAAAACTTCAGGACTGAATCCTTGGCCACATGTTGTACCTCTTCTCTTTAACTGATTTGGTTTCTAAAGATTCCCTCAAATAGAAATGAATATATTCTTTATGCTTAAATATAGATTTGCATTGTGGACTCTGCATTATAAGGCACATATTTTGGTATGTGAGCCAAGTCACCCCTGCTCTGAAAACTGGGCAGACCACACCAAATATCCAGACAGACAGTAAACCATGGCTGCTGGGTCTGTGTTAATGGGTTTCTCCTCACCACACTGTATGGTCATGAGTGGATACAAGGGCATCACATTCAGATAATCCTTCCCTCACATTTGTTAAATCCTGACAGACACATAAAATATGAGCTTCAATTTGATGCAACTAATTGTGCCCTTTTAAAAAAATAAAAATAAAAATAAAAAACACTTCTCTTAAACAGAGAGATCTAAGGGAAGAGAAAATAAAATAACCCAAGGTAATCCTTGAATCACTATGGCAAAGAAATTGGTGAAGAAAGTGCTTCCTTTTTCCTGGCAGCGGTACAACCCATGTTGTATTCCCTGCATGCCCAGAAACAATAGCAAGCTAGTCCCTAAGCAAGCAGAAGGAAAGAAATAACAAACATTAGAGCCAACATAAATGAAATTGATAACAAAAAATAGAAAGAATCAACAAAAGCAAAAGTAGGTTCTTTTAGAGAATCAACAAAAGTGACTAACACTTAGTTAGTCAGACAAAATAGAGAGAAGAGACAGATAAATAAGGGGAGGGGGGAAGATATTACTACGGAGCACACAAATAAGAAAATCATGAGAAAATTGCATGTACAAATTTTTGCCTACAAAGTAGACAAATATATGGAATGGACAAATTTGTAGAAACACACAAACTACCTACATGTACTCTAGAAGAAATATGAGACCCCAACAAACCAATAGCAAGTAATAAGTTAATCCAGTCATCAAAATCCTCCCAACTAAGGCCAGTACCAGATGAATTCAAAGTGAATTTTACAAATCATTTTCAAGAATAATTAATACCAATCCTACTCAGACTCTTCCAAAATATTGAAGAGGAGGGAACATCACCTAACTCATTCTATGAAGCCAACCTCACCTTAATATCAAAGCCAGATAAAGATACTATAAGAAAAGAAATTACAGACCAATCTCTCCAATGAACATACATACAGAAATCCTCAACAAAATAGTTGCTAATTGAATTCACCAGCTCCTGAAAAGAAGTATACACCATGTCAAGTAGGTTTTATCCCAGGTATGCAATGGTGGGTCAACAGAAGAAAATCAATTGATGTAATACACCACATTAACAAATAAAAGTAGAAAAACACATGATCATTCAGTTGCTGCAGAGGAGGTATTTGGTAAAATTCAGCATTCTTTCTTGATTAAAACACTTTGAAAGATAGGAATAAAAGGAAAATTCCTCAACACAATTCAGAGAATATATGAAAAACCCACTTTATGTTTTAAAATAATAAATAAAATATTAATTTTTAGTAAAACAAGCAAACAATCATGGAGACATCAAGTTTCCCCTACTTTAGTTCTTCACTAGGCTAAATTGGCTCTCAGATAACTTCATATTAAAGACTTTGAGTTCTATTCTCTCTGAAACTTCCTGAATTACTTAATGGGCACTCCTACTCACCTGAATGGCATTTCTGTGATTAAGGTTGCCATGAATAAGTCTGGATTCCTCCCTGGGAGATTGGTGATGGAGAAAAAACTCTATCACCAGGCAAGACAGCAGGAAAGGGTCAGACATGAGTCTGCTAGCCAGAGTTAGGACCCCCAAAATACAACCATATCACATTCAGCCCAAAGTTGCATGGGATAAGTGACAGCAGCCGAGGAGATTTTTACAGCTCTCCTTTCGCTGCTCATTAGCACAATTCCCTCTGTCCCCCAAAACCAAATTTCCTTGTTGCTTCATCCCCTGAACCACTATTTCCCTTTGGGACACTGGTCAGTAGAGAATGGAAGTGGTTCCTGCTCAAACTCTGTTCCCAAAAGCCTGGGTTGCATCAGGTAAACCCAGCTTTCATCACTGCTCTTCCTCATGGGTTCTGCTTCCTTATGTAGGTCTAATCTTCTAACACCTTTGCCATCATTTAAATTAAAGTATTTACCATGATTACTACTGGTGAAGCCATCACCATTAGTCTCTTGGATTGGCAAAGTCTTAGCTTGGTGTGAAGATATAACCCCTGCTGTTATTTCCAGAAAATTATTTTTCCCTTGGCCAAAAAGTGGAGAAATGTGCTCCTTAGATATGAAATCAAGAGCAGTACGCAATCCTTGTCTTAATCACACTTTTGTCCAATCAATTAGGAATGTCATGCTCAAAAGGTTAAGTTAAGAGGTATCATTTAGTCCTTTATTTAAATAATATTTATTAATTAAATGAGATATATTTTGATCTCTTTATGCAATATTACCTGGGCTTAGCACACTTAAAGGGATTGTCTCATTGAATCTTAACTAAAATCCATTCTATAAAAGGAGTATTTTATTAAAACAATTGTACATTTGCAGAAATGGGTAGGGTCACAGGGTTATATACTTGCCTAAAGTTATAAACCGAGTAAAGGCTGGGATGTTGTTCAGAAACCTGTAAAGATATTTCCACTTCTTAGTCTCTCAGCCAATGCATCTCAATCACAGGTGAATCTGGCTCCCAGGGGCTGTATGGTAATACTTCCTTATTTTGAGAGTTGTGAATATTGCTGCTGAGAATATCAGTGTGAAAATACCTGCTTGAGAACCTGTGTTCAATTATTTGGGGAATACATCTATTAGAGGGATTTTCCAGGTCATATGATAATTTTATATTTAGCTTTCTAAGGAATCACAAAACTGTCTTCCACAGTGGCTGCACCATTTTACATTGCCACCTGCAATGAATGGGTATTATTTCACTGTATCTTCACCAATGCTTATTTCTTAAATCATCCATTCTAATGATTGTGAAATGATATTTCTTTTTAATTTAAATTTATTTGATATCTAATGATGTTGAGCATCTTTTCATGTTCTTTCTGGACATTTGTATATCTTCTTTGGAAAAAAGTCTGTCCAAGTTTTTTGCCCATATTTTAATTGGGTTCTTTGTCATTTTGTTTTAAGTCAATGGATTTCTTATATATGAGAACCTTCATCAGATATGTGGTTTCCAAATATAGTCTCCCATGTGTAGATTGATATTTTATTTTCAAGATAAAGTCCTTTGAGGTAAAAGGAACTTTAATTTTGATGAGGTCCACCCCCCCCTATATATATATGTAAATCTAAGACCACTGCCTAACCAAAGGTTCTGAAGAGGCTTAGCTTTGTTTTCTATTTGGAGTTTGATTTTTCTATCTCTTATAATGTCTTTGATCCATTTTGAGTCAAGTTTTGTATATGGCATGATGTGGGCTCTTCTTTTTTGGCAAATGGGAACCCAGTTTCTGAGCACCATTTATTGAAGAGACTCTTCTTTCCCAAATGAGTGGCCTTTGAACCCTTGTCAAAATTCAGCCATAAGTGTAAGGGTTGATATGTGAGCTCTTAACTTGGTTCTCATGGTCTATATGTCTGTCCTTCTGCCATTACCATCCTGTTTTCATTACTGTATAAGAACCTCCAACATCATTCTTCCTTTTTTTATATTCACTGGAATATTGTTTGTTAGAGTGAAAATTTTGGGGAAAAAAGTGCCCATCAGTACAAGAATCAAAGGGTAAATTTTAGTAAAATGGAACATTCTGCAGCAGTTATAAATGAAAAAAAAAAAAAAACCACCTAATTTTATAAATACATACTTCCATGTATCTTGAAAACAATGTTAAGCAGAAAAACCAAGTGTCAGAATTGTACAACACTACGTAAAATCAAAATATTCAATATCCCTTACTCTTCCGTATAAATTTTATGATAAGCTTTTGCATTTAGCAAAAATTCAGTGGTTAGTTTTTGCAAAGAAGGTTATTGGAAATTTGATTTTGATTCCATTCAATCTATAAATTGCTTTGAATAGTTTTGATAAGTTAACAATATGTAGTCTTTCAATTCATGAACATGTAATGTCCTCCGATATTTTTAGCTCTTCTGTAATTTATTTTAGCAATGATTTTTACTTTTCTCTGTCTAACTCTTTATATACTGAGTTAGATTTATGCTTATGTATTTGATTTTTTAAATTGCTATTGTGAATTGATCTTTTTAAAATTTATTTTTCCATTTTTTTCTTTGCTTGTGTATAGAAACACTACTATTTTGGGAGTGTTGATCTTGCACACTGATGATGAATTAATGTATTAGCTCTACGAGCTTTGTTGTGGATATTTTCCATATATAAGATCATATCGTCACTAAATATGGAAATTTATACTTCCTCATTTCTTATTCAGATGTCTTTTATTTCTTTTTCTTGCCTAATTTCTCTGGCAAGGATTTGGAGTACAATGATGAACAACAGTAGTGACAATGGGCTTCCTTGTCTTCTTCCTTAACTTAGAGGGAAAGATTTCAGTTTTTCCTATTAAGGAGGATGTTAGGGGTGGGCTTTTCATTATGCCCTTTATCATGTTGAGGAAGTTTCCTTTTAGTCCTAGGGTTCTAAGTTATTTTATGAAGAAAAGGTGCTGTATTTTCTCAAATGCCTTTTCTGCATCAATTGGGATGATTATTTGATTTTTCTACTTCATTCTATTAATATGGTATATTACATTAATTAATTTTATGTTGAACCACCCTGTTATACCACAGATAAATCATACCAGATCATGTTGTATAATTCCTTTAAAGTGATATTAGATACTGATTGCTTATATTTTATTGAGAATTTTTACATCTATATCTTTAAAAGATATTAGTCTGTAGTATTCTTTTCTTGTGGTATCATTATCTGGCTTTGGTATGATGATGTTGTTGGCCTTATAGAATAAGTTTCTTCAATTTGTTGGAAGAGTTAGGGCAGAATTGGAGCTAACTTGAAGGCTTTCTTTTATTCATTTCATACAGAGTTTTTATTTTCCGAATTGGCTCCCTCATAACTTTGTTGGCTGTGTGCTTGTTGTTTTTCTTGTTGTTTTGCTTGTTGGTTTTTGCTCCTTGTCTGCTCATTGTTTGTTTTCTCTTTAAGAGGCACTGGGAACAAAAAACCCATGTGAAGATAGGTGCTCAACTGCTTGAGTCTCATCCATTTCGTGCTCATTTGTTTTTGCTCATTTTCTGCCTTTTGTCTGCTCATTGTTTTCTCACTATTTGTTTTTTTTTCTTAGAAGGCACCATGAAACAAACCTGGGATCTCCCCTGTAGGAGGTGGGTCCTCAATTGCTTTAGGCATATCTGCTCCCCAGAGTGTTTTATACAATGTAAAACCTCATGTATTTTACAAATGTGGCATTGTAAGTAAAGTATAATTCATGTTTATTTCATTGAATAACTATTCCATGAAAATAATCTGTTGTTACTGTGAAGATTTTTCTCATGGTAAACACTTTCCTGTCTCTTTATCTGTGTTATGTGTTATTCCTACTCTGAATTTTTCTTGTGCACACAGAGTGGAGATCAGATGTAATCCCCTTCAGATAACTGCAGATATAAGGTTCCTCCAAGTGTAGTACAATCATTTTGTTTAGGGGTAAATTGTAAATAATCATATTCACCAACTAATTATATTGACATACATTGTGTGGATTGTTTCATTTGTTTGAAGTTTAGAGCTGTGGCCAAAGACTGTTCCATATTAATAAAAATTTTAGTGTGGGTTTACATATTGTATTATCTAAGGTCAAAATATTGACGGAAGTGCTTTCCCACATACATAACATACATATAGTTTCTCTCTAGGCTCCTTTTAGATTAGATTACTGATATGTTTACCACATATCTGATATTCATGTTGTTTCTTTCCAATGTAAGTTCACTTATGTCACCTAAGGATAGAATATTGACTGAAGCTTTCCTATATAGAAGACATGCATAAGATTCCCTACATCATTAGTTCTCTCATGTTGTCTAATTTAGAGGGAAGACTGAAAAGTTTCATAGATGCCATTCATATTGTTTCTCTCCATTGTGATTTGTCTCATGTATTTAAGGTTTGAAGATTGGCTGAAGGATGGCTTTCCTACATAAATAGAAGCCATACGGTTACTCTTTAGTGAGAATCCTCACTACAGAATCCTCTCATTTTGTGTAAGGATACAAGTTCTAATGAAGATGTTTCCACATAGATGATAGGCATATGATTTACCTCTAGTGTGACTTTGCTTATGTTGATTACAGGCTGACTAATCACTCAAGAGTGTTCAAAACTGTTTGCTGACATAGGGCTTGTGATTTGACACATACAGTCAATGTGGAGCTGTGATATTGCACAAGGATAGACATACTGACCAAAGGAATCAATTGAATGTTGTTATCTATACCCTTGCATAAACAGTCAACTGATCTTTGACAAGGCCACCAAACCCATTCAGCTGGGAGAGAGTGGCCTCTTCAGCAAATGGTGCTTGGAGAACTGGATATCCATATCCAAAAGAATGAGATAGGGACACCATCTCACACCTTATACAAAAATTAACTCTAGATGGATCAGAGATCTAAATATAAAAGCCAAGAATATAAAGACTTTGGAAGATAATGTATGGAAGCATCTACAGGATCTTGTAATAGGAAATGATTTTATGAACTTTACACTCAAAGCACGAGCAGCAAAATAAAAAGTGGATAAATGGGACCTCCTTAAAATTAAAAACTTGTCCACCTTAAAGGAGTTTGTCAAGAAAGTGAAAAAGCGGGCTTCTCAATGGGAGAAAATATTTGGTAACCATATATTTGATAGGGGCCTAATATAAAACATATATAAAGAAATTCTACACCTTGAAAATAGAAAAACAATCAATTTAAAAAATGAGCAAGTGATTTGAATAGAAACTTCTCCAAAGAATAAATATAAATGGTGAAAAGCACACAAAAAGATGCTGAACATCAGTAGTTATTAGGGAAATGCAAATGAAAACTACAATGAGATATCATTTAACACCCATTAGACTGGGGTGGCTGTTTTTTAAAAAAGCAGGACTACAAGTGTTGTAGAGGATGTGGAGAAATGGGAAATCTTATCCACTGCTGATGGGAATGTAGAATGGTGCAGCCATTATGGGGACAATATAGTGGTTCCTCAGAAAACTATAGAAGTGCCATATGATCCAGCAATTCCATTGCTGGGTATATACCCAGGAGAATTGAAAGCAAGGACACAGATATGTGCATACCAATGTTCACAGCAGCATTATTCAATATTGCCAAAAGTTGGAATCAACCCATATGCCCTTCAACAGATGAATGGATAAACAAATTGTCATATATACATACAATGGAATGTTACTTAGCTCTAAGAAGTAATACAGTATTAACACATGGGATAACATGGATGAATTTGAGGACCTTATGTTGAATGAAGCAAGCCAGGCACTGAAGGACAAATATTACATGACTTGGCTGATATGAATTAAGCAAATTGAGCAAACTCACAGAACTAGAGTCTAGAAGATAGGTTTACAGGAAAAAGAAAGGGTGAGGAAAGTTGTAAGCCAATGCCCATATGGGCAAAATCCATGATAAGGTGGAAGTGTGTATCTGTGCAGTGGAGGATCATGACAATGATGCAGTGACACTATTGGGTTTGGCAGTGTACGTATATAAGGGTGGTAGGGTGTGGTGTGTGGGTTGGACTGTCCATCTGTGGGTTGGACTGGGGAAGGGGTGGGGTAGTGAGCAGGTGAAGACTGGGATTGGTGGGTATGTGGTTGAAATTACAATCCATGGATATATTTTCTTGTTTTGAAGATTACTTTTGTTTCCTATATTTCAGAGAATATCATTCAGTTAGGGAAATATTCCGTTGGTATTTCAAAGGAATTGTACACCAACCGTGATATTGCAACACAGATTCCTGGAGAGTACCATGGAGAAATCCTTCTCTCCATAGTTCTCTTCTTGCTCCAAAAGGATATCATATCTGGTTTAGAGAACTGATACCTAGCAGTGACATTGTAATAGCTCAGCCATCAACTCTCTTTCGCTCACAGACAGTCCAACCCTTATGTAGGCAATGAAGAACCCAAATAGATTGGAAAATATGATAAAACCAAGTCTTTATTGACAATGCTGTCTGTATGCTTCAGAACTCAGGGTTTCTTCTTTCTTTGATGATTTTTAATTGGCCTGTGTGTCTTTATGTTGGTGACTTGTAGAACTATTTTATATATTCTGGGTAGTAAACTTTTATTGGATATGTCATTTCCAAATATTTTCTTCCACTGTTTAGATTGTCATTTTACTTTCATGATAATGTGATTTAAGGTGCAGAAATTTTTAATTTTGATGAAATTCCATTTATTCCTTTTTAGGTAGACACCAGGGATGCTGTTAAAGATCCTAGAATTTTCTCATAAATATATTGGATTAAAAAAAGCATTCTGACATGCTTATTAGAATTTTTTGTTTTTATTTTATTAATAAAATTAGTAATTTTTGTAGTAATATATATATGTGCAACTTAAAATTTGACATCATAACAACATTTACGTGTACAATTCATTTATATTAACTATTTTTACAGTGTTGTGCTTCTAACATCACCTTCCATCACTAAAATTTTTCATAAATAATAAAAATCCTCTTACCTATTAAGCAATAACACCACTTTGTCCTTTTCCCCAGACCCTGTTACCTAATTTACTTTCTGTTTCTATGAATGTACTTAATACCCCAAAATGGAAAGAACTTTAGAGTCCAACTACAATGGAACAGTTGAATGAAATGTGGTGTATCTACAATGGAATACTACATAGACATAAAATGGGATAAAGTTCTGATACATTTTACAACATGGATCAAACTTGGCTATTGGTGCTTAATTTAGTTTTGCTTTTATATCAACTTTGGCAGACACTTCCTTTATATGGAATCAGGAATCCAGCTAAGTTTCTACTATTTATTTACCTGGAACTTTCTGAAAAGCCAGAAAGGCAGTCCATTCCCTTCATGCTATTCCTGTCCACTAACCTAGGGACCCTAACAGGGAATCTGCTAATCATCCTGGACATAATCTCAGACTCCCACCTCCATATGCCCATGTACATCTTCCTTTCCAACCTGCCCATTTGTTATATTTGTATCACATTCTCCACCAACCCTAATATGTTGTGGAATAGTCAGCATTACCTTTGTTAATTGCATAAGTCATTTTGCCAAGTTTGGAAAATTTATCTCTAACTATAATGGCCTGTCACTGTGTCATTTCCTTCTTTTTCCACCTGCATCACATGGTCACCTTGAAACCCCAGCTCTGTGCCATTATTTCTCATGACCTTCATTTCAGCATTGATGAAGATTTACATGTTTCTTAGCTTTCTTTCTATGTAGTCATTGAAATCACTCAGAATTCTGTGAAAGGCATGGATGTTTGTGCTGGCATAACTGCTGGCCTTGAATCAGAACTCTCCATTACCTGAGGTATTTTGTGGACAGGATTCCAAAGGCTTGTGTCAGTCATCCATTGATAATGATGATATAAGAGAATTGTGAAGATAAGTGGGATAAAAGCATGATCAAGTAAATACATAGTTTATTCTTCCATATGGCCTTTAGTATTTTCAAGATATTTAGAAAAAGGGTGGTATTTTATTTACAGGAATAGAAGGAGTCACATTTATAGTCATAATGGGAAGTTTCCAAACAGAAGCAGAATATAATGTAATATATTATACATATGTAAAATACACACACACACACACACACAAAAAAACAAAACACCTGCAACCCAAAGAACATACACCCTTACAAATAAGCAGCAACTTTCCATTCTTCAATGAGTACACCTACATCATGAAAAAGAAATCTTTCTCCAGTAAAACAATGCTTGACTGAAAATTGTCCTTATTCATATTTAAGTTCATCTGTGATTCTATGGCTATATCATATAATATATATACAAATTAGTCCTCCAGTAGACTCTACTTCAAAGAGATGTATTGGATAAGCTATTTTTCCTTAGTAAGCTTTGCCAGAGACCATCCATGATAATCACTGTAAACAATGAGCAAAATAGGAAAACATGATCCTAATGATGAAATAAGAACAGATGACCAGGAATAAGAAGCACAAGTATGTGCAAGTCAGCATTAGTACAAAGGTGTTTTATGGTATAGATATAGAATGGAATGACAGTCATAAAAGTGAAAACCATCACTGTCAGACTTTCCTTTACATTAAAATTATATGAGTAATCTTCAGTGGCATGTATACTTTTCCCATAGAAGCAGAACAGCTCATTAATTCTCTTTCAGTGAAACAAAGAAAAAAAAAGTTTGTGATAATAAATGTCATTTGAAGAAAATTTTCTAGAGAAATCTATGCATTTCATGATATGTTTGGATTTACAAATTGTTTCTTAGTCAAGATTGAGAATAACACTGGAAAAGTGAGAAAGTGGCGGGAAAAAGTATAACATATTGAATATGGACGATGGAGAAAACAATAAAGTAAGTTGCTTAAAATCAAACACATTGAAACACTATGAAATAAGTAGAAAGAGACAATTCCTATGTCCATTTTTTAATGAAGGAATCATGATTTCTAGATCTTCATTTGGGCCTGAAAATTACATGCACTACCTTAGCCCCAGAACAAATGACACATTTATAGCATTCTTCCAAAGAATTTTTTCAAAACACCCTTTTTAGCTAGATTCCTCAGACTGTAGTGAAAGGGTTCATCATGGGCATGACCATGGCATATGTTACTGAAACTGGTGCAAGTGCATGTGTGTTGTGTAAAGCAGCAGGACTAAAGCATATCCTACGAGTGTACAATAAAATAAGGATACAAATAAGAGGTGAGACACACAGGTGGAAAATACTTTAAGCTTTCCTCAAGATGACAAGATTGCATGTAGTGTAAATAATCTTAGAAAAGAGGAAAGTATCCCAGCAAAAGGACCCATGCTCAGCAGCCCAGTTACAAACTATATCACTATGTCATTGAAGAAAGTGTCAGAACAGGCAAGTTGGACCATCTGATTAAGCTCACATAAAAAGTTGGGGATTTCCACATTTGTACAAAAGGAAAATTGTAACACAATCTTGGATTGTAACAAGGGATGCAGCAAACTCATGATTAAGGATCCTAGAATGTGCAGGATACAGAGCAGGGGATTCATGATGACAGTGTAGTGCAGGGGGTGACAGATGGCCATGAAGTAGTCATTGGCCATCACCATCTGGAGGAAGCCATCCACCGGTCCAGAGCATATGAAAAAGGACATCTGAGTGATGCAGCCTCCAGCCTACATAGGAAATGACTTTGCTCTATGTATGTATATTCATCAGCATATTTGTGGTGGTGGTGGAGAAGATAAAACAGATGCCAGAAAAGGACAGGTTGGAGAAGAAGAAATACATGTATGTGAGGAGGTGGGAGTCAGTGACAGTGGCCAGGATGATGAGCAGATTACCAAAGACAGTGACTAGGTTCATGGACGGGAACACCCCAAAGAGAAAGGGCTGCAATTCCATTTCCTCTGAAAACCCAAGAAGAAGGAATTCTGAAATTTGTGTTTTGTTTCCTGGGTTCATGTGCCTGATGTAGCTAGGAGGAAAGAGATGTTCATGATCAAATTTCACACAAACAAGCATTATTACTCTAGCAGAAATGCCATAGTATCTATTTTTCATTCATGAAATGAATTTCTATATTTTATTCATGTGTCTGGTCTTTGGGAGCTTGTAGTGCTAGCTCTATTTATGATTTCCTGTATCACTCCCAGCTTTTTATTCAAGCAGTCACACATTCTACAGTTTTTAGGAAATATCCATTCATTCATTTGAGGTATTTATATTGAGTGTCAACTATATGCCAGACAGTGTGGAGACCATGAGAACACAGTGCTGAGACACAAAAGACCCCACAATCTGATGATGGAGAAAGAATGTAAATAAATAAATGAGAATCTTATAAAATGTCATAAAGTGACTTTTTAAGAAAGGAAAATAAGAGCTGGTTAAAAGGAGAATGTGAAATGGGGGTGTTCTTTTTTACTGGTGCTCAGGCAAAACTAGCTTACAAGGTGACATTTTAAGAGCTGACCCTTAGAAGATAATTTGGGAGCCACAAGGAAACCTGGGGAACTGTGTGACAATCTAAGAACATAGCCAGGGTAAAATCCCTTGAAAGGGATTGTTTCCAAAGAACAAGGTCAAGAAGCCAATTTGGTAAGGGGAGGTAGAAAGAGGGAGGGTGGTAAGAGACAATGTCAGAGCACATTTAAAAATGACATGGATTTGCTGCTGCTTGAATTTCAAGACAGAGTCCCTTATCCACATGTTGTACCTCTTCTCCTTTATTAACTTGGTTTCTAAGGACTCCAACAAATAAAAATGAGGCCACAATGCAAATCCATAATTGGAAATAAAGTGGGCATTCATGTCTATGATGGTGTTTTGCTATTCTCGAATCTAGTATCATGTACCTTGTTGGACTATGAATACCTTGATTGCTTTCTTCCAAGGAATTACTTCAGAGCACACTTCTACATACTTAGCTCAGTTGGTGGCTGAGTAATAACAGTGGATAAATAATTATATACTGTATGGATGGATAAAAGAATATGATTTCACAGGAATGTTCAGCAGTGAGAGAAACTAAAGAAGCAGGGAAATGTTTAAACTGGTGTGGAAACATGCAAGAAGCATGAATTCCATATTCTCAGTGGTTGCACATTAAAGCATTAAATGATATATTTTTTCTAAATATTAATGAAAATAGAATAATAAAGAAAAATAGAAAATATCAGAAGGCACTATGTTTAGTATGGGTACATACAAAATCATTGTACAAAATTCTTTATTTAGCTGTGTTTGTGTGATACATCTGTGTGTTGTATTTTCTGGATGTGTGTTGTATATACATGTCTGTATGTTTTGTGCCTTTGTGTGTCTTGTGAATTGTAAGTATATGTGCATATGTGTGTTGTGTGCATCTATACGTGCACAAGAGGGCATGTTGGATTACAATGTAATAAGTCTTTCTTATTCTGGGAAATGGACAATCGTTTTGGAAACCATTTGACAAAAGGCAAGAAAAGTTTAAAGTTTAAAAGGAAGGCCAGACCTTGCTAATTGGGAAAAAGCCATAAGAATAAAGAGACATATGAAAGAACAAGCTTGGAGAGAGAACTGGCAGCCAGCATGGGTGCTGGGGATCCTCCAAACACAAGAGCTACAGACAGAGCAGGTATTCTTGCTGCACCTGCCTTGTCATATACTTCACAGCATGCCCTGATGTATCTGATAATCTTGTGTCTGTCACATATTTATTTTACCACACTTATTGTTATACGGTCCCATAGCAGAAGCAACAGTTCATTTATCTAATTTTCTTAGTAATATTCTCTTCTTTATTCTTCTTGAGCTTCAGGTTTTGATCTGTTTTCAATCCATTGCACACCCCCAAGCTCTGGTTCTGTATCTCAAAAAATATGCAAAGCATTTCCCAGACTACTCATTAAGAAAACCTTTACAAACCTAAACTATCTATTATTCTGATGTACCTCTCTTCATATGATGTATCACTGAGGACATTCTGTCATTCACACAATTAATTCTCCAGTATAATATAAGATCTAAATGAGTAGAAAATATACAGGTTTTGTTCACGTGGGTGTTTTTTTCAAATGTTTCTGGAAATCAGTGCCACTTTACGGAAACAAATTTTAAGTACATTCTAAAACACTCATTAATTGATTAATCAAGGAAGTAAACAAGCTGGCTGATCTCTCAACTCAGGGCTGTGGCACATTGATTCTCAGATGACCTTAGATAAACATTATTGGTTTCAATTCTCCCTGGGGTTTCCTGCAGCCTCTACTGGGCTCTCCACCTCAACTGGATGGAAACTTTGAGAGGAAGTTCTTCCTGTGAAACTCAAAATTCCTTCCAGGGTGGTTGGTAATAGAGACTGAGGCTCTTTTCCCAGACAAGACACCAGGAAGCAGGCAGGCATCAGTCCCCCAGGCAAAGTTAGTATTCCATAAAAACCATGTCCCATTCAGCCCAAGATGGCACAGAATGGACAGAAGAAGAGAAGATATTTACAGTTTTCCTTTAGCTGTTCTAAAGAAGCACATTTCCCTCTGTGTCCCTCATTGCCACATTTCCTTCTTACTTCATCCTTTGAACCATCATTTCCCTTTGGCATACTGGTCAGGAGAGAATGGAAATTGTTCCTGCTCTTTACTGTTTCCAGAGAAAAACTTGTGCCAGGTGAATCCAGCTCTCATCATACTTCCTCCTCATGAGTTCTGCTGCCTTGCACAAGTCTAACATTTCAGCACATTTGCCGTCCTTCAAATTATAGTTTTTGCCATGGCAATGACTACAAAGCCATTCTCACTAGTCCCTTGGGTCTCCACACCGTTGATTGAAGTGAGGATACAACCCCTGTTGTTCTCTTCAGAATATTGCTTTTTGCTCTTGAGCAAAGTGGAGAAGTTGGCTCCTTGGATATGAAACCAAAGCCAGTACAACTCTAAGGTTAATGATACATTTTCCAATCAACTAGGAATGTCCTGCCAATAATGCAAGTTAAGGGGAGCTATGTAATCCTTCATTTACAAAATATTTGTTAATTAAAATAGATATATTTCTATCTTTATAGCTGAGCTTAGCATCTTGATAGGGATCATCTCATTGAATTCTTATAAAAATCCATTCTATAAGAGCAGTACTACTATAAGCCCAATTCTACATTTGCAGAAATGGGTAGGGTTCCAAGAGCTTAGTATCTACCTAAAGTTATAAACCAAGGAAGGGCTGGAACACTGTTGGGAAGTCTAAAGATATTCTCTGTTCACATTTTCTCAGCCAGTGGTTCTGAACCATGGAGGATTCTGGCCACTTAAGGATATGTATGCTTGATCAACAGGCAATGGAGGCGTACTGAAAGGGGATGGTCTGCAGTTATCTCAACAATGTATTGGTATCAAGCAAATTCTTACTGAGATGACTGTTATTTATTTTTACTTTATTAATTATTTAGTTATTTTTTTATTGGGGTAACATATATAATGTAAAATTTGATATTTTGATACTTTGACCATTTTTAAAAGTACAATTCTGTGATATCAATTATTTCACCATGTTGTGCTACCATCATTATCTCCCATTACTAAAACTTTTTCATTACTCAAACTAGAAACTCTTATCTATTAAGCAATAACTCCCCATTATCTCTGTCCACAGCCCCTGTAAACTAATCTACTTTTATGTTTCTATTAATATGTTCTAATATCCTGTGATAGAAACAACTCAAGAGTCTAACCACAGATGAATGGATTAATAAAATGTAGTCTATACATACAATGGAATACTATAATAAACTGACATAAAAAGGAATACAGTTCTGATACATGCTGCAAAGTGGATCAACCTTGGCTATTGGTACTTAATTTAGTGTTGCTTATACATCACCTTTGGCAGAAAATTCCTTTACATGGAATCAGGAAACTAACAGGACTTCCAGTAAATCTTTTCCCAGGTCTTTATGAGAAGTCAGAGAGGCAATCCATTCCCTTTGGTTTGTTCATGTCCAGATTCCTGGCCATCATATCAGACTCCCACCTCTGCATGCCCATGTACTTCTCGCTTTCAAACTTGTCCCTTTTTTATAACTCTTGTCCCTTTTTTTCACCTCTACCACTGACCCTCAGATATTGTGGACTATCCAACTTACTTATGTGAGCTGTGTAAGCCAGATGTAATTTTTCAACATATTTTCACTTTTGTACAGTTATCACTAACTGTGATGTTCTATGATTGTGTTGTGGCTGCCAGTCATATCCTATACCACACTATCACCTGCAATTCATGGCTCTGTGCCCAGTTACTTCTTATAACCCAGCTCATCAGCATTTTGAAAATGCATTGTGTCTTGTCTTCTTTCTGTGCAGTCATTGAAATCCCTCACTATTTCTGTGAACTCCCTGAAGTAATCTAGCTCACCTGCTCCAGCACTCTCATCAGTAACACACTGATGAATTTTATAACTGGCCTCTGGCCTTAATTCCATTCATTAATTTAAGATTTTCTCCTCCAGTCTTAGAATATCATTAGCCAAGTTAAGTATAAATCCTTTTCTGCAGTGGGTCTTACCTCTCAGTTGCCCCCTTGTTTCACGGCATAATCCTTGGGATCCACCAGAGTTCTGCAGCTATCCTATACCCTAGGAAAATTCTAGTCATCTCAGTGATGTACATCAGGGTCAATCCCACATTGAACCCCTTCATCTTAAATCTGAAGAGCAGGAACATGAAGGGGGTTCTGGGGAGACTCATTGGGTGGGTGTCTGCTTCTCACTGATGGGGCTATTAGAAGACTGCCATGAATCATAGAGCCCAAATCTTTGGAAGGCATTTCACATGAATCTTATATGTAGCCAAACATCAAAATAGCTCCCTCTAATTTTGGACTCACTACCATTTACTGCATTTTGATTTTGACAGTTTATTAATATACCATTTCATCTGGACTGACTTTTAATGCAAATTTTGGCAGTAGGCCATGTATGAACCATAACCTATTGTGTATATAAAGTTTTATTGAAATGTCCTCATACTCATTCATTGATTTTCTCTGGTTGCCTGCTTGCTACAATGTCAGAGCTGATTATTTGGAACAGATATAGTCTGGTATACAATACCCAAAACATTTATTATCTGGTCCATTGCATAAATCTTACTGCCCACTGAATTAAAGTATTGATGTCTCTTCTGATTTTAAAGCTCTCAAGACACCCACATAACTTAATGATTACATGAAATACTACAAAAAATTACCCCACTCCCAATGTATACATGTGAATAGGAGGGTTTTACCTAAATCGGAGAGAACAAATGAAACCATAAGTGATTGTTATCCTAATAATCTCATAAATAATTTCCATTGATATTTGAACCTTGCCATTTTTAAACTTTATGTACCCTCTGCCTAGTAAACTTTTTGAAATTGTGATAATTTCTTGTTAAATGAATAAATCTAAACTAATCTATATAAATCCTTAGTACAGAAATTGAATTATAAATCTCTGATTCTAGAAGAATGCTCAACTATTGTGAAGTTAAGCATCACCAGGATTGCAAGTAATGCCATGAAGAAAATTCTTTATTTTCAGATTACGAAATCACAATCATGCATGTGTTAAATCAAAGGCAGTGTTCCCAGCAGTAAGGGAACTAGTACCCCCCCAGGAAGGACTGAAATAATCATAAAGTTATCAGCAACAGCCCTGTTACAAATATAGTGTAGTAAATAATCAACATTAAAAATACAAGTGTGCCTCATCCATAGTGCAGGAACATATAAATTTTTTTCCACAAATCTATTTAACTCTAAAATAGCTAAATGACTGACAGTGAAGTTGGTGAAAACTTAGCAGTTTATGTTTGAAATATTGAAATATTTCAATTGAAAACAAGAATAAAACACTCAGATCCAAAAATACAAAGCAAAAAGTAGAAAAATATTGTGCAAATAAGAATGTAAGTGGTTAATAAATAGGTCTATTTAACCTCACCAATAAAGGAATAACCTCTAAGTAAATTTTAAGTATATCACATTCAATCCAATACAAAAAATTATTACTTTTCATTTGGATATCAAACCTGGGAGCATGAACTGCTGTAGCAAATTAAAAATCTACCTCCATTGGACTGGAACTTTGCAATCACTAAAGAAACAAACTCATATGTATCTCATCTTTATAAGAAAAAAAAAAAAAAAAGAAATGCTCTCACTTCACTGCACATCCCTCTTCTCTAATGCCCCTTTCCATAATCTCCTGAACTTCAAAACTTCTAAGACAAATGTTCTGTTTTCTTACAATCATTTTATCCATATCTTACTCTTTTTTAATCAAGTTTCCATTCCTATCACTTAGTTATCAGCAAAGCCCCCTGCATGCAGAGTGTAAGACAGGAGGTCAAGTCTTGGAAGGATGACCAAATAATTCGACATTTCAGAGAAAACACCTGGGAGGCCAGCAGCAGTCAGGCTGTTTATTAGTCACAAAATTCTTATGATGTTCAGCCAGGCAGCTACCATAACATACAGTAGGAAGTTAAGAGCTCTGTAATGTTTCAGTATGTTGTGAAGGGCAGCATGTATGCAATTAGTGAGGGGCAGCATATATGTAGGTTAACGATTAAGTCTTATGATCACTTAGAACAAGGATATACGGCCTTTTTCCCAGTGCGCACTTAATGGAGACTTCCAGGATGGATTGCTTTTCTTGCAATCCACTCAAATAACTCATGGGAGGGGGAAGCAGGAATTTCATGTCCATACTCTTCACCCCAATGCCCCTTCCACATTCCATTTTATGCAAAAATCTTCTGAGATACCCTCTGAGTGGTTAGGGCATTGGAACACTGCATTCAGACTCTAAAACAGCAATATAAAATACAACAGGATAATAGTAACATACTAACAACATTAAACGTTAATGCTTGACAGTGAAATTATGACATAGATACACATAGAGTCCCAGCAGGAATAGGAGGCCCTGGATTAATAATAACAATTTGTACTGGGATTTCTTGTGTAAATTGTAGTCTTATAACAATATTTTGGGTGATTCCTTTTTCTTTTAAATATGAAAATATACACTGAACAAACACAGAAAGAGCCAAGACACACCAGCAGATATATAAAGCTCTCTAATTTGATTGTAATTTTTACTCCTTTGGTATGGTTGTTTCCAAGCTCTCCATTACTTCACATTTCTGATTTTTATTTCTTTTAAGATCTCCTCTGTAATCTGTTTTGCCTGTAATATGCAAGCTTATTCTTGGAAACACTTTTATTAGTAATCAGTAACCAGTTAGAAATACCTTACCAGTATAGATGCAGTTATGCACTTATTTATCAGTTTAGACATACAGATACTTAACACATATATTCTGGATTACTCTTCCATAACCACAAAAATAGATTAGCTTTAACAACATGATTTTCTGGGGTACATAGTTTCATACCACCACATTGTGGAAATGGAGGTTTGGAGATGCTCAAAGACTGGTCCAAATTGCCTTACTCTCAGCCTGGGACATGACTCCAGGGATGAGCTTAACAGGCATCGAGGGACTACTACCAAGCAACACCTAGCAATGCAACTAGAAAAAAAACCTTGACCAAAAGGGGGAAAGGGTAAAGACAAATGAGTTTATATGGCTAAGAATCTTCAATGTGAGGTCATTCCAGGGGTTATGCTTCTGCATGTCTCAGCAGGGTTTCATTGACTGCCAAAGTAAACATTGCATCATATAGCAGAGCTCCTGAGAGCTCTGGAGACATTCAGACACTATACACAGGGGAGACAACCCAGGAGTTTGGCACCCTGCCAGTTGGCCCTACTTTGGAATTTATGCTCCACACCATTACAGAGTTGGACTCAGTTGTGGTTTTCTGGCACATGGTTCTTCTGCCCCTTTTATTTGAACCTATAGTTAGTACTACAGTTGATAGGTGTAAGTCCAAAAGACTTAAATCTTTGTGCTGTCCATGCATTGCTTGGGCCCTGAATCTCAAGAAGTTTGAAAACCTACTCTCCAGTTCACTGGACTCACCCAGGAAAACAAACAGGAAATGATGATGGCAACAACTATATCAAGGAACAGAGATAGTCTGAAAATGGAAGCAAGATTGTCCTATCCATCTGCTCCATGGGATCTAAGCTCCCTCTCAATTAGAGTGGAGTGGGCATCACCATCACAGAATCCTCAGGATTTGGGAATGAATGATGGACTAGAGTATACTTACTGTTATTTTGCTGTAGACTTATTGTGATTCTAGCAAAGGAGGAACTTTTATCATTGATATGGGGGCAGTGGCCACTGGAGATTCTGAGGAGAGGGAGAGAGGAAAATAGCTGTAATTTGGGGGCATTTTCAGGAGTTGGGAATTGTCCTGAATGACACTGCAATGACAGATACATTCCATTATATATCTTGTAATAACTTAAAGATTGTGTGAGAGAGAATGTAAGCTACAGTGTAAACTATGATTCATACTTAGTGGCAATGCTCCAAAATGTGTTCATCAATTGTAACAAATGTACCACACAAATGAAGGATGTTGTTATGTGGGAAAATGTGTGAGGGATAAGGAGGGGTAAGGAATCCCCTAAATTTTTATGTAATATTTATATAATTTAATTACCTTTAAAAAAATAAAAAAGTATATTTTAAAAAAAAAAAGACTCGTGCAGCTCCACAATTACTGTTAAGTGCAGAAGGATATCCCTTACACCAGGCCTTCCCTAGGTCTTCTCTTGCTGTTCTCTTTTTGCATATCCTTTAGCAGTTTCTCTCTGCCCCAGCTGCTAGGCTTCCATCATAGCTTCCATCATTAAGCCAAACCTGAACCTTGAATTGCCCCAAACAAGGTAAATTGTATATGTGCTTTACCCACTAAAAATGTTCCTTTCCACAGACTGATGCAGCATCCTTGGCCATGATTCTGTGAACTCACATCAAATAATTGATTTTACACATTCATTGAATAATTTGTGGATTTAATACTTTGTTCTAAAAATGCTATATAGGGAAGCGGCTGTGGCTCAATCAGTAGGGCTCCCGTTTACCATATGGGAGGCCCCGGGTTCGGTTCCCGGGGCCTCCTGGTGAAGGCAAGCCCGCCCGCACGGCGTGGTTAGCTGACCCAGCGAGCACAAGCAGCAAGGGGGGATAAATGAATAAATAAATAAAATCTTAAAAAAAAAAATGCTATATAATGGGAAAATAGAAATCTCAGACCATAGAATCAAGGAGTTAACAGTCTGGTTGGGAAGAAAATTCATAAATTGAGTTATGAGTGTTTCCATAGAGAAAACTAAAGATAAGAAAACATATTATACAAAGGTTTCAGAGAGGGCTTCCCAGGAGTGGTGATTCTTAAGTGTTAAGCAGTGGATAGGTGATTGGGAGGGCATTCCAGGCAGTGTGTTAAATGTGCAAAAGCACAGAAGTGTAAGGAAGCATAGAGGGCTCTGGTTACTACAAATAGTTTAATTCAGTTTAGGAGGCAGTTTAGAGGGGGTGGGGAAGAGAGAGTTGTCCAAGAATAAAATGTATTGCTTTCATTTCTAATAGAAATGCCAGAACCAACTGTCGAGACCACCTGGGTCTTTTAGCAAGGCCCTGGAAGCCATGGGGTTGATTTTTATTCTGCAGAGCAAATAAAGCAAGGGCAGGCTTGCTCTCTTTTACACTGGTGAGTTTTGCTGAATAGAAGCTTCCTTGTGGATGTGATAGGGTTACAGTGATCAAGAACCAAGCTCAGGATTGCAATGGCATCATTTGCCATGCTTGCTCCAAGATCCAAAGCTGAATCCCAGGTCCCTAACCAGTCCCAGTGTCCTCCAAGAGGTGTTAATGGAGAGGTATTCTAAAAGCCTGATGCACATGGATTACTAAGTTCCAACCACTTGCAGACTTTGCCAACCCTCAATATTGACAAGAACGGATGAGCTGAAAAATCATTCTAACATTGCAATCAGCATCATGCAAGCCAAAACATTAAACAGAAATGAGTGGGGATGTTTGAATAAATTGGTCAGAAAGAGTAAACAGCATGCTATCATTTTTGAGGAATATTTGACAATTCACTGAACTAAGTATTCAGAATGTTCTTTCATGGTCATTTTCAATCAGCCCAGTGAATGCATTTTTGATCATGTACAGAAGTATTGCTTGAGTTGGAGGCCTGACACAGAGAAAACTCCTGGGAAGAAAGTCATATGGACCCACCAGCCTGCCCTCTTTTTCAGGTTCAAGTTTGGAGTGTGCACCAAGTGACCTACAAGTCATTTTAGCTTTACCTCTATATAGTAGCCACTTCCAATGAGTCCACATATAAAGCCCAAGGTGTCCTCTAGATTCAAATGGGGAAAGAAATTTAAATGCAAATAAATATGAATCTCTTTGTTTCTCACAGATTAATGAATGCTGAGGCAAGAAAACAGATAATTCTGACCAGAAACAGACTCAGAGAGCAAAAAAATGTTTGAGAGAGTCATAAAATATATCACCCTGACTTCTGACAGATCATCAACCAAGTCTGGGCAGGTATCATGTAAAGTATTCTGAAGGCTCTGCTAAATGGCTAATTAGCAAATGTATCTTGGTCATCTATAGCTACCACTGGGTTAGTTTTCCCGGTATTTACTGAAAATTTCCTTTTTCATGATTGGGCAGACTTCCTTGTTCCATATTCAGTGCACAAGACAAGATAGTGGATCACAGCCATTCTGGCTTTCTGAATGCTAAGCCAAATATCTGCTTTTATGCTAGTTGGCTAATCATGATATAAAAAATGGAGAGGGGGAGCAGATGTGGCTTAAGTGGTGGAGTGCCCACCTCCACATGGGAGGTTCTGGGTTTGGTTCCTGGTGCCTCCTGAAGAAAACAAAAACAAACAAGCAAAACAAATGAAAAAAACAAAACAAAACAACTCAAGGAACCCAATGTGGTTCAATGGTTAAGCAATGGTTTCCCAAATATGAGGAAACTCTGGTTCGATATCTGGCCCCTGGTACCTCAAAAAATTTGATGGGGAGTTGTTGATGCAAGATTTTATGTTTTTAATCAAAATGCAACTTTTAAACCCACAATGCTCTGATAGTAAAAGAATGGCTTCTGAGCTCATGAGTCTCTGGCAGAGGGAACCCTCTTCTCAAGACTGTTAGTCATTGTAACTGCTCTTTGATTCAACCTGAGACTCCAGAGGAGTGCTCGGTAGCTTCATGAGTCTATACACAGGAGCCAAAAATGAGCTGCAGGTGGGGAGTCACTATACGTCAATCATGTGGAGAGTAATTGTGGAAACCTACTAAACATGGATATTCAAAAATATTGTGATCATTAAGCCTTGTAACATTTTCCTTTAGCAGAACAGTTTAGAGAATAATGTACTGTAGAGAATGTCCCTTATATCAGTGACCTCCCTTTTCATTCTTTCAGAGATGAAAATAAGAACAACCTGTATCCCATTCAGAGACATCCACAGGCCAGGACTCACACAAAAGAATACAACTGCTGGTCTAAAGCCTGGAGTCTTTTCTCTAGAATTTAGCATAGTTTGAGCCATCAGTAGACATATACTGTTCTATTCAACTAGTCTCTGAGTTGTCTCAGTGTCCAAGCATAGACTTTGTACTACAGAGACTTTAAATGTCCACACTAATGTCTCCTCTCTTCCCTGTACCAATATAAGATTTCTTCCATTTAAAGGTGGAATCCATTTCCCTACTCTTGTATATGAGCTGACCTCATTTCTTGTTTGATCAATGTGACAGTTTGAAGTTATTTTATGAATCCCCCAAATGATAAAGATTATTTTTATGGGCTTGTCCACTCCTGTGGATGAGAGAACATTTTCAACTGGCCTACTTCAGTGCAGGATGATTCAGGTTGAGCTTCTGCCCTATTGCTGGGTCTGATAAAAATCAGAGACACACAGGAAAAGAGAGATCTGCCATTCTTTATTCTATCATGTAACAGAAGTGAGAGGCTCTAGGTATTGAGACCCTGGGAAAAGTTGAGACATATATGCTTGATAGCTTCCAGATGAAATAGGGAAGAAAGCAGAGCAGTTGAACCTGAGAGAACTTTTTCAACTGTCCTACCTCAGTGCAGGATGATTCAGGTTGAGCTTTTGCCCTATTGCTGGGCCTGATAAAAATCAGAGACACACAAGAAAAGATAGGTCTACCATTCTTTATTCTGCCATGTAACAGAAATGAGAGGCTCTAGGTATTGAGACCCTGGGAAAAGTTGAGACATATATGCCTGATAGCTTCCAGCTTAAATAAGGAAGAAAGCAGAGCAACTGAACCTGAGAGAGGAGTCCCAGTAAGAGATAAGCCTTGTACCTGGTTGCCCATAGCTGAGGTGTTGGAGATGGTACAAACTGGAGAGGAAGGCAGAGAGCAAGCAGTGATTGCTCTCCATCTTGCTTCAACATATGACAACTAATTTGGGTGAGACAGCATCTCTTATGTTGCCCTGAGTTAGAGTATTCATGACCTTGGACCTGTAAACTTTTATCTCAAATAAACCAACACATTTCTGGTACTTTACATTGGCATCCCTTTCACAAAATAATACAACCAATAAAACATGGTAGAATTAATGCCACTTTTGTGCCCCTGGAACTTATCTTCAATGCTCTTAGGAAGTCAGTCTAGGCTATTGGAAGAGAAGCCATAGGTGTGATGGAGAATTGAAGCTCCACAGTTAATGGCCAGCATGAGCATCACACGTATGAATAACATCATATTTACTGTTCCAGCCCTAGCTTCAGTTACAGCTAAGTACTACGGCTGGGAGTAAAACTGTGCAGATAAGCACAGCCAACTTATAGAATCATGAGAAATACCAAATCATTGTTTTGTGAAACCGCTATGCTTCAGGGTGGCTTGTTATATAGCCATAAACCTGAAAGAGTCCAGAAGTCCAGAGATGTTTAACATGGAGGACTAGACTCATGCACAGATGAGGGGGAAAACAAACTCACTACCTAAACTGAGGAATGCTCAGAAGACAGAATTTTCTCAAATACCTCAATAAAATAAGTTTTCATTGTCATAATGTGCCATCATTAGAATCTCATTTGCAAACCATTGTCTTCTTTAAAATGCAAATATATAAGGACAGAGGTAACATCATCAAAAAGGCAATTTGAGATATGTCTTGAAAAATCCTTCCCAGAGATTCAGTGAATAACAGAAAAAATCCCATTTGCTTTAAATTATGGAGAATGGTGGAGACTGGAGGAGGACTCCATAAATGCTGAAAATAATAAGAAAGAAATATTGGGTAGGAAATTCCCATCCTGGAACCTCAGTCCCTCTCACTACCCCTCACTAAATCTCAAGCAAGTTGCATGTCCCTCAGAGAAAGAGCAGGTATCATCCCCTCCATCCCCTGATTGTCACAGACTATAGAAATCTTCATAGCATATTAGAACACCACACCTATCAAGGCAAGAGTTCCCAAGTCCTTAGAGACCCAGGACACAACACAAGCTGCTTGGGAGTGCTGAATACAAAAGAACCCCCAGGGGAAATAAAAGAAGCCATAATTGGGAAGTGTTGCACACAATCCAGATTCTGAAGCCTGGACCACATAAACGCAAAATGGAATTTTCTGGAGGGATCCACTTGTCTGGATTTATCCCATCTGGTTCCCAGATTGGGATACCTTAATGGGGAAGAAACAAGAAGCAGAAAAGAGAGAGAGAGAGAGAGAGAGAGAGAGAGAGAGAGAGAGAGAGAAAGAGAGAGAAAGAATTAAATTGAATTGCTGCAAGACAGGAGGTCCCCAGAACTAAAAAGTGCAAAGAAAATGGGGCGCTGAGTGAAGGAGAGAATTTAAACAAATCATAGGTGCTGGGGAGAATATTTTGCACAAAACCAAAAAGAACAGATGAAGACTCCCAGAGAAGAAAGAGGTAAGGAAGCTTTCAACTGGGGGTCAAACAATGGCACAAATAGTGCAATCTTTAAAATTATACCTCATATTCATGGCAAGAATCAGATATAGAAGAGCTGAAAAATTCTAAAGGGGTCATATAATGCAAAGTAAGCATCAAAGAAGACCATTAACACAAAGGCAATCATCAACAAAACCCTAGGCAAGAGAGAGAAGATTTTCTTCAGAGTAAACTCATTAAGATAATCAGATATCTTGACATCAGCAGAAAATAATTACAAGGCATACTAAGAAACAAGTATACATGGCCCAATCAAGAGAACAATTTATAACTTCCGGGTATACAAAGGACATAGAACAACTTATCAAGTAAGTTCAAATAAATTTCCTAAATCAATTCAAGAAGATGAAGGAAATTATGGCTAACCAGATGAAGGATATTAAAAAGACAATGTGTGAACATAAAGAAGAATTTTAAGCATAAAAATTAACAGAATAGAAGAGAATAAAGTATACTAGAGGCATACAACAGGCAGATTTGAACAGGTAGAAAAAAATAAGCAAAGTAAAAGTACAATTGAAATCTTACAGACAGAAGGAAATATAAAGAAACAAATAGAAAAGTTGAGCCATATCTCAGGGATTTGAGTGACAGCACAATGCATGCAAACATATTTGTCAATGATATGGATGTCTCAGAAAGAAGAGAGAAGGTAAAAAGAGGATAAAGGATATTTGAGGAAATAATAGCTGAAAATTCCTCAACTCTTAGGAGAGACATAAGTATATATGTCCAGGAAGTATAATGCACTACAAACAGAATAAATCTTAGTAGACCTACTCTTATTCACATATCAGTGAGTATGTCAAATGCCAAAAATAAAGAAGCAAGAGAAAATTGATTTGTCATATTCAAGGGATCTACAGTAACACTAAGTGCTGATTTCTCAGCAGAAAACATGGAAGCAAGAACGCAGGAGTGTGGTGTATTTAAGGAACTCAAGAGAAAAGTTGTCAACCTAAAATTTTTTATCCAGAAAAAGTGTCCTTCATAAATGAAGATTTTGAAATAGTCACAGAAACTGAGATTTCATCTAGAAGAGATCAGTCCTACAAGAAATACTAAAGTGAATTCTACCCATTGAAAGGAAAATATAGGAGAGAATGGCTTTGTGTAGAGTGTAGAAATGAAGATTATCAATAAGTGTCACTAGAAGAGTAAAAAACGAAACATAAGATATGACATTAAAACCAAAGGGGAAAAATGGTCAAGTAAGTATTATTCAGAAATAATAACTGAATGTTAATGGATTGAACTCCCCAATCAAAAGACACAGATCAATAGAAAGGATACAAAAGCATGATCCAACTATATGTTTTTTATAAGACACTCACCTTAGAATCAAAGACACAAATAGGTTGAAAGTGAAAGGTTGGAAATAGATATTACATGCAAATATTAATCACAGAAAGATCTTGGGTAGCTATTGGACAAAATAGACTTTAAATTCAAAATGGGGGAGTGGATATTTCTCAAGCAGTTGAGCACCTGCTTCCCACATGGGAGGTGCTGTTTTCAGTTCCTGGTGCCTCCTGAAAAAACAAAAACAAAAAACATGTAAAACAAATTAAAAAAAAAAAAAAAAACAAAAAACTCAGGGAAACCAATGTGGCTCAGTGGCTGATTGTCAGCATCCCACATATGAGGGCCCAGGTTCAATCCCCAACCCTGGGTACCCACCCAAAAAAAAAATTCAAAGTAGTTATAAGAGAAAAAGAAGACCATTCTATATTAATAAACGGAACAATCGGCCAAGAAGAAATAACAGTCATTAATATTTATGCATCTAACCATGTTGCCCCAAAATATATGAGGCAAACACTGGCAAAACTAAAGGGAAAAATAAACACCTCTAAAATAATAGTTGGAGATTTCAGTCCACCACTCTCATCAATAGGTACAATATCCAGATAATAGTACAATTTTAATAATTTTTTATCAACTCTAGCAAAGGTACTTAGTGCTTAAAAATATTACAATTAGAAAAAGAGGCTGTCATCAATTGTAACAAATGCTCCACACCATTTCAAAGTGTTGGTGTTGAGGCGGTGTATAGGAATAATGAGGGAATACTGAATTCCCAGCCTGGAGAGCTCTGCCACATTCTCCAAGGGAGCAGCAACAGTCCCCTGAGTGCAGGGGCAGCATCTGGCAAAAGAGGATGGCCCACTGTTGGGTTCTTGTTATTGATGACTAGCCTTATGAGTCTATGCTCTTGTAATTGAAACTTGGCCTACTATTATGGGGTGCCTAAGGGTTGCCACCTGAGAGCCTCCTTGTTGCTCAAATGTTGCCTCTCTTTAAGCCAAACTCAGCATATGAATGCATTATGTTCCCCCCCAACGTGGGACATGTCTCAAGGGGATGGGCCTCCCTGGCAACGAGGGACTAATACCAAGTGCCAACTGGAAACATGACTGGGAAAAAAAAACACCATGAATAAAAGGGGGAAAAGGTAAAGACAAATGAGTTCAAGTGGCTAAGAG
The DNA here is from genome assembly GCA_026826555.1 of Tolypeutes matacus. Classification (NCBI taxonomy): domain Eukaryota; kingdom Metazoa; phylum Chordata; class Mammalia; order Cingulata; family Chlamyphoridae; genus Tolypeutes; species Tolypeutes matacus. The sequence continues at coordinate 1,891,549 of JAKSZT010018048.1, forward strand.
ACTTCAAAGAGAGTCGGGAGGTCATCCCAGAGGTAACGCTTATGCATACCTCAGTAAGATCTCAAAGAACACCAAAGTGGATATCACCCCACACAGAGGGACTCCTGAGGGTTCTGGAGACACCCAGGTCCTATATAAGGGGGGGTAGCCCCAGAGATTGACACCTTATCAGTGGGCTCTACTTTGGAATCTGTGCTCCTGAGAGTGACAGAGTTGGACTCAAATAAGTCCTCCCTGCACATGGTCCATCAGTTCCTTCTATTCAAATGTATATGTGATGCTGGAGTTTGTAGGTATACTTCCAGAGATTAGAGCTTCTGGCCTGCCTATGTGCCACCTGTGCCTGGAATCTAGGTGGAGCTGCAACTCCTACTCTACAGCTCAATTGATTCACCCAAGTCACCTGGTGAAGAGACGATGATGATGGACAACGGCCATCCCAGGGAATGGAGAGAGCCTGCACCTGAAGGCAGGATAATCCCATCCACTGTATCCATGGGACATAAGCCCACTCTCACTTGGAGATGGAGTGGACAACACCATTCCAGTCCACTCAGGATTGGGAGAAGAGCTATGGACTAGAGTGGACTTAATGGTATTCTGTTGTAGACATATTGGGATTCATGCAATGGAAGAAATTTTAACAGTGAGGTGAAGCCAGTGGCCACTAGACATTTTAGGAGTGGGGAGTGGAAGGGCAGTTGTAATACAGGGGCTTTTTCGGGACTTGGGGGTTGTCTTGAGTGACGTTGTGGTGACAGATATAGGCCATTTTACATCAGCATATACCATGCAGAAATGTGTGGGAGAGAGTGTGGCTTATGATGTGAACTGTGGTCTATGCTTAATGGCAAAGCCCCAGGATGTGTATATCCATTGCAGGTGATATGCCACACTAATGAAAGAGGTTTATATGAGATGTTATGGGAGGTATGGGAGGTGGAGATCATGGGAATCCCTGTAATTTTTGTGTAATGTCTATGTAATCTAAGCATCTTTTAAAATATATATGAAAGAAAAAAAATTACTATAAAAAAAAGTACATTGTGGATCACAATGTAATAAAGGTCTTTCTTACTCTGGGAAATGGGCACATATTTTTGGAAACTATTTCACTAAAGGAAAGAAAAGTTTATAAGGCAGGTCTGTCCTTGCTATTGGAGAAAAAGTCCTTGGATGGAAATGGCTCCTGATGACTTTGTTCCCAAGAGACCAGGATGCATCAGGTGAATTCAATTCTTATCTCTCCTCTTCTTTGTGGATTCTGCTGCTTTGAATAGCTCTCACATTCTAACACCTTTTTTGTACTATTAATTAAAGTTTTCACTATGTTGATGAAGCAATCTTCACTAGCCCATTGGAACTCAAAGCACTGTCTTTGTGTGGATACACTTTCTATTATTTCCTCCACAATATTGTTTCCCTTTTCAACAATGTGGATAACTGTGATTCTTGGATATGAAACCATAAGCAGATGGCCCCTTGGTGTGAGGATGCTGTTTTGCAGTCAGTTAGGAATGCCCTGCTTGTAATGCAAGTAAATGGGAGCCATTGAGTCCTTCATTTTATTTAATATATGTGCATTTCAATTTCTTCATGCAACATTACAAGAGTAATCACCTATAGGGATTGTCCCATTGAATTAACACAAAAATCAATTCTACAAAAGCTGTGTTATTATGAACCCAACTATACATTTGCAGAAGTGGGTGGGGTTCAAAGACTTAAGTATCTTCTTATAGTTATAAAGTGAGTAAGCCATGGGAAACTCTTGGGAACCTTGTAAAGATGATCCAGTTCTCAGTCTCTCAGTCAGTGGTTCTCAACCACAGGTGATTCTGCCCCTCTTGAGCTATATGGCAATGCCTGGATATATATATTTATATATCCAGTGGAGTAAAGGTCTTGGAATAGAGATAAAATGTTTCTAATTGAGAGGGTCTTAGGTTTCAGATGGCAGATGGATGTAACTATCTTGCTTGCAGTTGCAGACATTCTCTGTTCCTTGGGATGGACATTGTCCATCATCATCTCCTTGGTAATAGTCCTGGGTGAACCCAATGAACTGGACAGTAGATGTTGCAACTGTACTGAGATTCACAGCTCAACCAGAACATAAACAGGCCAAAGATTTAAGTCTCTATGATATATAATTAGCAAGTGTACTGCTAATTATAGGTTCAAGTAAAAAGGGCAGAAGAGTCATGTATAGGGAAACTATAAATGAGTCTAACTCTGTTACACTGGGAAACATAAATACCAAAGTTAGGACCATTGACAGGGGGCCGAATTCCTAAGTTGTCTGCCCTGCTTATAGTGTCTATATGTCTCTAGAGCTCTCAGGAGCCCTGCCATTTGAGCCACTCTTTACTGTGGCAAACAATGAGATCTTGCTGAAATATACCTAAGCATAACCTCTGGAATGACCTATCAACTCACTTTGAAATCTCTTGGTAATAAAAACTCATTTGCATTTAATAATTCCCCCTTTTGGCCAAGACCTTTTTCCAGATGCATTGGTAATTCATGCTTGGTAATAATCCATCAGTGCCAAGGCAGCTCATCCCTTGAAGTCAAGTTCCCACAAGATTGGAAAGCAGGGACATGAACAGGATATGCACACCAAAGTTCATAGTGGCATCATTCACTATTGCCAAAAGTTGGATGCAATCCAAATGTCCATCAACAGATGAATAGATAAGCAAACTGTAGTATATACACACAATGGAATATTACTCAATTGTAAGAAGGAAGCAGTATTAATACATGGGATAACATGGGTAAATCTTGAAGACCTTATATTGAATGAAGTAAGCCAGGAACTGAAGAACAAATATTACATGACCACACTAATATGACTTTAGTAAATTAAGCAGACACAGAGAGGTGGAGTATGGAAGACAGGTTGACAGATGACAGAAAGGTAGTTGAAGGTGTTCTGTTAGAATTATAAATAGTGTTGTCACTAGTGAAAGGACTGGTGAATAGATTTAGACACACAGGAAGCTTCAAGGACCTAGTCATTTTCTCTTTCTAGGACTGGGCTAAGGTTACTTGGAGTATATTCAGTTTGTGAGAATTCATTGAGCTTATAATATGGCATTTTTCCATATACACTTTATACTTCAATAAGAGGGTGTTTTTCAAAGATCCATCTGACATTCCATTTGTACCAGGCCCTTGATTATTTCCCAAGTATTCCTGAGTGAGTTATGGGTTCAGTATCTCATGCAACATATATGGGACCATGAGGATGAAAACCACATGGTAAGAAAAGTTATGATTACTAAGTCCTAGCAATTTCATGGAGCTCATGAACTAGCTCTGGATTCCCAAAGCCTAAGTCTCTGATGTGTGGATTAGAAAAGCCTCAAATTCTATAAAGCACAGTTTTGTTTGGGCCTTTTTATGGAAGCTCAGTATGGTCATGGTTTATTTATGATGGATTCATAATATATTTTAGAGGTTTTTAACTTGTACCACCTATAAAAGTGTTGCATGAAAATAAAAAAAAATTGTTAAATTCATGTACACTTTATGATAATAGTCCAATTTACTGTATTTAATCTTTTTGATGACATGATGACAGCTACATATAAAATAATTCCTTGATAAAATAGGAAACTTTCACTGAAGATCTATTCAAGTAAGGGAAAATGCTATCAAACTCATTCTATGTAGCCCTCACCCTAATACCAAAATCAGATAAAGATACTACAAATAAAAAAAAAATTACAGACAAATTTCTCTAATTAATATAAATACAAAAATCCTCAAAAAATATTTGATAGTGAACCCAAAATAACATTAAAACAATTACAATCCTTGACCAAGTGTGTTTTATCCCAGGTATACAAAGGTGGTTCAACACAATCAAATCAATTAGTGTCATAAACCTCATTAATAAATTGAAGAAGAAAAATCACATGATCCTCTCAATTGACAAGAAAAAAGCATTTGACGAAATACACTATCTTTGCTTGATAAAAACACTCTAAAAGTCAAGAATATAAGGAAGCTTTCTCAACATTTTAAAGTGCATCTATGAAAAGCCCACAGTTAGCATTGGGCTCAATTGTGAAAGAATGAAAGCTTTCCTCCTGAGATTGGGAAAAGGACAAGGATGCACACTGTCAATAGTTATTCTGTATTGTGCTAGAAGTTCTAGATAGAGCAATTAGGCAAGAAAAGATAATAAAAGTCACCTAAACTGAAAGGAAGAAGCACAACTTTCACTATTTGCTGATGATATGACCTAGAAAATCCTGAAAAATCCACAGCAAAACCACGAGAACTAATAGACAAGTTCGGCAAAGTTGGAGATACAAGATTAATACGCAAAATTCAGTAAAGTGTCTATACACCACTGTTGAACAATCTGAGAGGAAGTCAGAAAAAATTCCACTTATATTAAAGATTAAAAGAATCAAATATTTAGGAATAAATGTAACCAAGTACATAAACAACCTGTATTCAGAAAACTAAAACAGTGCTAAAAATAATTTAAAAATTCCTATTTAAATGAAAGAACATTCCATATTCATGGATTGGAAGACTAAATATCATTAAGATGCCAATTCAAGTCAAACTGATTTACAGATTCAATAAAAATCACAACATCCTTTTCTTAAAAAAATGGGAAAGCCAATTATCAAATTTATATTTTGAACAGGAAATAATGTCTTTTAAAAAGGATGAAGTTGGACGACTCTCACTTCAAGAATTTAAAGTAAATTAATTAGCTACCATGTTAAAAACAGCATGGCACTGGCATAAAGATAGACATATTGACCAATGGATCTGAATCAAGAACTCAGAAATAGACGCTCACATCTATGGGGAGGTGACTTTTGACAAGGCTGTCAACCCCAACCAGCTGTGCCAGAACAGTCTATTCCACAAATGATGCTGTGAATTGGATCTCCCTATCCAAAAGAAAGGAAAAGGACCCCTATCTCACATCTTATATAACTCAAAATGGATCTAGGACCTAAATTTAAAAGCTACCATGATAAAATTCCTAGAGGAAAATGCAAGGAAACATCTTCATGACAGTATAGTAGATGGTAGCTCTTATCTCATACTTTACACCCAAAGCATGAGCAAGAAAATGAAAATATGAAATGGACTTCCTCAAAAATTATATACTTTTGATCTTCAAAAGATTTTGTCAAGAAATTAAAAAGGCAGACTACTCATTGGGAGAAAATATTTAGAAACCACATACCTGATAAAGATTTGATATCCATGTAATATAAATAGATCATACAACTCAACATTAAAAAGGCCAGCAACCCAATTATAAAAGAGTAAAAAAACTTGAATAGACATTTTTCTAAATAGAAATATGAAAGTCCTAAAATCACATGAAAAAATGTTGAACATCATTAGCTATTATGAAAATGCAGATCAAGCCAATAATAAGATAGCATTATACACCTTAGAGAATGACCATTATTTTAAAAAAGAAACCTACAAGTGGCAGAGAAGACGTGAAGAAATAGAAACACTCCTTCAATTTGGTTGGGAATGTAGAATGGTTCAGCCTCTGTGGAAGATAGTTTGGCAGTTCCTCAAGATGCTGAATATAGAACTGCCGTATGATCCACCATTTTCATTACTAATAATGTCTCTCTCTCTCTCTCTCTCTCTGTCTCTCTCTGTCTCTCGCCCCCCCCCCCAAAGAACTGAGAGCAAGGGTGTGAACTAACATTTGCACACTGATGTTCATAGCAGCATTATTCTCAATTGCTAAAAGATGAAAGCAGCCCAAGTGTCCATCAACTGATGAATGGATAAACCAAATGTGGTATATGCATATAATGGGCTATTATTCAGTTGTAAGAAGACATAAAATCAGAATACATGTGATAACATGGATGAAGCTTGAGGATATTATGTTGAGTGAATGAAGCCAGACAAAAAAGGACAAATATTGTAGGGTCTTACTGATATGAACTAAATATGATAAGTAAACTCATGGAGGTAACCTCTAGAGGATAGGTAACTAAGAGATAGAATGTGCATTGAGAATGGGAACTGATACTTAATGTATGTAGAATTTTTAATAAGGTTTATTGTAAAAGTGTGAAAATAAATAGAGTTGATGGTAACATATTAAAGTGAGGATAACTAACACTGCTGATTTATAACTGTGATTGTGGCTGAAAGGGGTACTCTGAGTATGTAAATGTCAACTGAAAGGGAGCTAGAGAATAATCTAGGGAATGTATAACATAGTGATTTCAGTGGTGGAGGAAGACTTTGTATAATGGTAAAATTATAAGAATGTTGTTTTACAAAGTGTTAAGAATATGGTGATACATGGGAAAGTTACCACTAATGTAACTTTTAGATGATAGTTAAGAGTAATATTGTAATATATTTGCAGCAGTGGAATAGAAGATATTATATCAATTCTAAGGTTCACTAATTAGGGAGTATAAGGAGGTATTGTATTTTTCCTTTTGTAGTAATCAAAACATTCTATAATTCACTGAGGTGATAGCAGAACAATTTTGTGATAAAAATGAGAGCCACTGCATGTACACTTTGAATAGATTGTACAAAGCATGGGACTATATAATACAGGGAATCCAGTGGTGGATGGTGAACTGTGGTTAACTGAACAAATATGAGAATGTTCTCTTATTACATATAACAAATCTGTAATAGTAATAGAGAGTGTTAATACTCTTGTGGGTTGGGGGGAAATAAATAGGTGTAAGATATGGGTTATAGTTAGTTGTAATATTTTGATGATGCACTTTCATAGTTTGTAAAAAATGTTTCACAACAATTCCACATGTTGGTAGGGTGATGTATGGGGTCCTGTATGATGATATGCATGTTTGCAATGTAAGTTCACAACTTTTAATATAAATTTATATATTTAATGTATGTTCATGTGTGAATTATATACACATTTAATAAATAAATACATTATTTATTTTATAAAATAGGGGAAATTAAAAACACGTTAGTAAGGGAAGAGGATGAAGAATAAGAAAAGTAATTGCTGCATAAGCTTGGAATTAGTTGTCATGAGCACTATATCTAACTGAAAGGAAAGCAGGCAGATGCACAGCAATATTACTCCATGCCTTTTCTGCTAGTAACATTTTAGGGTGCAGAGACACCCATTTCTGTTCTATCCTCATATCTAGGAAGGGGACAAATCTTGGCAAGAGAATGGACCTAATAACTCAAAACTGCATTCTTTTTCCAATTCCTAATATCATATTCTCTATTAGCAGTTGAAAAGACACATTCCCTAGAATGTTCTAAGATCCCCATCTATTAGTATTAGAATGAGAAATTTAATGATTATATCAAAGAGCAAATCAATCAAAGGAAAGGCCATATGGACATGAGGAAATCAAGATGGCACCAGTGAAGTGAGAACTCGCTAGCTCTGACAATCAAAAAGCCAGACTTGAGATCTCTGGACTCAATGAGGTATCTAGAAAGAAAAGAATGTTTGTCTTATCCTTGGAATGCTGAGCTAGAGAAGAGAGGCAGCTAGGAAATATTTGAATCTGGGAGAATCTTGATGTTCTAAAGTAGAATTTTCATATCTTCTCATTAAACTCTCAATTTGTTCTCTAAGAAATTCATTCAGTTGTTAAAGGCAAAGTTGGAATAACTCATTGTTTAAGGATGAGGCCTTGAAATACCACATTTAAATGGCCTGTATTGGTCTGCTTATCATTGGGCCCTCCCAGGTGATTGAGGGGTGGAGTAATCAATCAAAATTGCAAACAACTGGGATTCTTCCCCCTATATTAGCAAAAGTGTGGAATAATTAATGGTTGAAAAGCAAGCTCAAAAGCCAATCCACCCCTGATCTTGCCCTTTTCTCCCCCTGCCTGGATCATCATGCAAGTAAACTTGCAATGGGGAATTGCAGCCTGTAAATCAACCCTCTTTATCTCTTTTCAACCCCTTCCTTCTCTGTCTGGGACCCATAATCTATTATTTTCTCCCATTTCTCTTCTCTCCTTCTCTCCATTCCTTAATAAATTACTAGCCTAACTAATAATAAAATAAAATAAGTAAAGTAAAATGAAATGACCTGTATTAAAATTTATAATTCTGTTAGACTGACTGCATATATGATACCAGTTTTACACTTTTTTCTATATCCATATTGCAAAACTACAACACAGCTCCACATATTAAATGGTAGAGTCTCATTCTCCACCTTTAAATCAGGATGGGAAATAATGATGTTTCAATTGCTTTGGCTAGTAGAGTATGTCAAAATGGACACTCTGTCTCTGGAAACATTACTTTGGTTCTGCTGTTCTCTCTTGGAATCCTGCCTCAACCATGCAAAAAGTCCAAGCTACCTGCTGGAGGATGAGAGTACATGTGGAAGAGAGTCCTGGTCTTCCAGTAAAGTTCATCCTAGGCCAGCCAACAGCCAGAAGGGCCACCATGAGCTGAACCAAGAACATCAAAACAACCCAGCTGGCTCACAACTAAACACAAAATCATGAGGAGACAGATGAGATCAAAAGAACTCCATACCATGGATTAAGCCATGTACTTGTGGAATGACTTGTTATGCAGCAATAGCTAACTGACACATATTAGAATGATCTGAATGTATACAGATAACTTGGCTTATTCTTATTGATTGCATTCCTTCAGGCAATGCAATCAATAAGAATTGATTGCATTGGAAGACAGCATTGATGATCAAAGGACATTAAAGTTTATTAGAAATAAATTTATTTAAATCTTTGGGCTGTCCATGTGCCAGTTGGGCCCTGAATCTCAACAGAGTTGCAAACCTACTCTATAGTTCATTGGATTCACGCAGGACAACTAACAAGGAGATAATAATGGACAACATACATTCCAAGGAACAAAGAGAGTCTGCAACTGCAAGCAAGATAGTCCTATCTATCTGCCTTATGGGGTCTAAGGCCCTTCTCAATTAGAGGTGGGGTAAGTATCACCATCCCAGAATCCTCAAGACTAGGGAATGAATGATGGACTAGAGTAGACTTACTGTTATTCTACTATAGACTTATTGTTATTCTAGCAATGGAAGAACATTTATCATTAATGTGGAGTCAATGGCTGCTGGAGGTTCTAAGGGGAGGGAGAGGGAAAAAAATACGTGTAATATGAGGGCACTTTTGGGACATCGGAATTGTCCTGAGTGATATTGCAATGATGGATACAGGCCGTTATATATTTTGACATAATTTACAAAATTTTGCAGGACAGAATGTAAATTATAATGGAAATGAAAATCCATTCTTAGTGGCAATGCTCCAATATGTATTCATGAATTGTAACAAATGTATTATACTAATGAAGCATTTTGTTAATGTGGTAAAGTGTGGGAGTGGTATGGAGTGGGACATATGGGACTCGCCTATATTTTTTATGTAACATTTATATAATCTAAAGTATCTTTAAAAATTTTTTTTTAATAAAAAGTGTCCACAAATAAGCTTTCTTTCCAGATATTTAGGAGAGTTTGGAAAGCTACACATCTTTTTGCAGGAAAAATTAGTGACCCTGAATCTGAACTTTCCATTACCAAAGGTATTTTGTTGACAGGAATACAAACTCTTGTGTCAGACCTCTTTTGATCATGAAGATTGAGGAGAATGTTGATGTTATGTAAGATAAAGGTATAATAGAGTGGATGCACAGCTTTTTTCTCTCACCTGCTCTTTAGTCTATTCACAACATTTAGAAAAATGGCAGATATTTTATTTATAATAATAGAAATATTCACCTTTTCTATCATAATTGTAAGTTTTCAAGCAGAATAATATAATTCTATAAAGTAATATAAAATACACAACACATTCCTAGACCCCAATGAATATTATCTTTATGTATTGACACCAATATTCTATTATTCAATGAGTAAAATTACATGATCAAAAATATATTTTACAAAAATAAAAGACAATGATAAAAATATTTTAAAATTATTTTTTTATTTCTCTATTTAATCTGTTATTTTTTATTATTGTCATTTTATTTTCTTACTTTTTGTGTATTTTTTTTTTTTTAGTGGAGATTTTGGATTGCAGAAGGGTCAAAACTGTGGCAGAGAAGGATCACTGGTGTGGGGTATCAGTAACAGGGTGATGTGTGGGGAGGAACGAACCTGGGGCATACCTCTATGACATATGAATATGTTCAAGTGGTCATGGGACATTGTCTTGGTGTGTGCAGGCATACACAATAACTAAAAAAATATTGAATTACCATCCTGGGAAGTCCTATGACATTCTCTAGTAGAGAGGTAAGAGTGCCCCTAGTCCATGGGCAGTGCTTTGTGAAGGAGGACAGGCCAGTATGTCTGGCCTAGATATATATGTTTGTACTTATGAACTTTTTCTTGTGAAATTAAAACTTAGCCTAATATTATATATTGCCTAAGAGTTACCTCCTGAAAGCCTCCTTAATGCTTCAATTTGGCCTCTTCTAAGCCAAACTCAGCATATAAATGCATTACCGTCCCCTGCAGCATGGGACATGACTCATGAAGGTAAACCTCCCTGAAATTGAGGGATTATTATTATACATCTTTTTGCAAGAAAACAAACAATATCTATTGATGCATCTGGAAAAAGATATTGACCTAAAGAGGGAAATAATGAATACTAATGCGTTTTTATGTTAAGAGGTTTCAAAATAGGTTGGGACATCATTCCACATGTTTTGCTTATGCACCTCTTAGAAAGATCTCATTGACTGCCATAGCAAACAGTGCCTCATACAGTGGGGTTCCTGAGGGCTCTAGAGACATATAGATACTATAGACAGGGCAGACAATCTCAGGATTTCAATAACTTGTCAGTGGGCCTTACTTTCAGATATATGCTCCCCAATGTAACAGAGTTAGACTCATTTATAATTTCCCTACAGGTGGCTCTTCTACTAATTTTATTTGAACCAATAATTAGCACTATGCATGTTTAATATATGTCCCAGAGACTGAAGTATTTGATTTGTTCATATGTCAGTTGAAACCTGAATCTCAGCAGAGTTGCAACACCTACTCTAAAGTTTATTGGACTCACCTAGGAAAACTAACAAAAGGATGATAATGGACATTGCCCATCCCATAAAACAGAAAGTATCTACAACTGCAAAAAATACAGTTCCATCCTTTTGTCCCATGGGATCTAAGTCTCTCTCAATCAGAAACAGAGTGGGCATTACCATCTCCAAATCCTAAAGATTGAGGAATGAACAAACATAAAGGGAGAATGAAACTATCGACTAAAGTAGATTTATTATTATTCTAGAAATGGAAATACTTGTATCATTGATATAAAGGCAGTGGTTACCAGAGGTTCTGAGAGAAGAGAATGGAAAGAATAGGTTTAACATGGGGGAAATTTTGGGACATTGGAGTTATCCTGCATGACATTGCAATGATGGATACAGGCCTTTATACATTTTGTCAAAACCTATAAAATTGTGTGGGGCAAATTGTAAACTCTTTTGTAAACTATTGTTTATGGTTAGTAAAATGCTTTAATATGTGTTCATCAATTGTAACAAAAGTACCACACTCATGAAAAATGTTGTCAATGAGGAAAAGTTTGAGAGGTGGAGAGAGTAAGGTGTATGAGAATCCACTAATTTTTTTATGTAACATTTATGTAATCTAAAGCTTCTTCAAAAATAATAAATAAACTGTTAAAAAAATAAATATTTAAAATTCCATAACTTATAATCTGTTGTGATTCCCCAATGGAAAATATAGTCAAAACACTACAGCTTCAATGCAAACATTACCATCCCTGGCTGTCTTGCAACCACCCTTCATCCTGAGGGCTGCCCTCATGGACACTGATGTTCAAGACATTGAACTTGACTTGCACCTTTCCTAGATCTCTAAAGTTTTCATACCAAGTAGATTTATACAGCACTTCACTGAGCAATGGGTCTCCCTGACAGTTCTATTTAAAATGCTTTCACTTCCATTCCTTCTGGAAACTTCAACAAACTTTCAGGATAGTCAGAAGACTTCTCTGTTTTTTGAATCTAAATTTTAACATCCCCATAGGAATACAACAAATTTTCGCACATATTTCATATTGGCGATAAGGATGATCCTTATGTGTTGCATTTATAGAACGCCATGTCTTCTATCTGCTAGACTGAGTGACTTGGGGAACATATTAAGGTTCTACAGAGTTTTCCATCCGTTAATATATTTCACTTCATGCCTGGTTTATAACAAAAGCTGAGTAAATATCTATTGTGTGAATAATTAAAAAATGATAATTTTATAGATATTGTTAATGATGAAGGAGAAGAAGCAGGGAAATACTAAGATAAGTGAGACGATATTCTAGAGGCATGCCTTCCACATCCTGAGATGAAAACCTATGTATGGGTCAAGATGATATTTTATAAGATTTATAGAATAGAGTAAATAAAACAACATAAGAAATAAAGTTCCTGTAACATAGTGCAGCTAAATAAAAATGAATATTTGAGTCTCCTTATTTAGCCATTTGTGTGTGTCCATGTGTACACAGTGGGCCACAAGACCAAATGTATTTTTGAAGCTGAAAAATGGTCAGAATTATGGAAGCCATTGCACTGAAGACAAGACTAGATTGAAAATATGACACTGCAATGACAGATATAGGCCATTTTATATCATCACATAACATACAGAACTGTGTGGGAGAGAGTGTAGACTACAATGTGAACTATGGTACATGCTTAATGATAAAGCCCCAGGATGAGTTTATCAATTGCAATGAATGTGCCACTCTAATGAAGGATGTTTTTGTGGGAGGGTATGGGAGGTGTGGGGAGTGGGGCATATGTGAATCCTAATATTTTTTGTGTAACATTTTTGTAATCTAAGTATTTTTTAAAAAATCAAAAAAAAAAATTAAAATTAACATCGTCAGTCCCTGCTAATAGGAAAAGTTCTTACTAATGGACGGTGAAACAGAAGAGCGAATTTGGTGAGAGAGGAGCCTCAGCTCCTGCAAACTCTGGGGCCACAGGTGGAGCAGGTGTTCTTGTTGCACCTGCCTTGTCAGGGTCTCCACATCACACCTTGACATACCTGCTTTCCTGTGCCTGTCCAATATTTATTTGACCACATTGGTTTTTTGTGCTCATAGTCAATGAAATATGTCCCTCACTCACTTTCTTGTGCAGTGATCTTTCATTTATTATTCTAGGTCATTGAGTTGTGACCTCTTTTTTCTTTTTACAAATCCAAATGTCGAACTCCAGCCCCTGTTCGGTTCTTTGTACAACATGCAAAGGCTTTCCCAGACCATCCACTCTAATATCCTGGGCAAACCATGACAATCAGTATTCTTAATCTGATTTATGTCCATGTATGTAGCATGTTTCCCTGAGGACTTTATTTCATATGCACAATTATAATTGTACTCTCAGTTCTCCAGTAAAATGTATGATCCAAATGACCATGGATTATACACCCTTCGTTCTTTTTTTTTTGTACTGGGTATGGTCTGTAAAAGTTATGCATTTTTTCAAACAACAAATTTGAAGAAAATGTGAATTTACTAAATAAAAACATCGCAGGGAGAATGAAAGCAGGTTAAATATTGTTATTTCAAAAGAACTGTATTACTACAATTGATTAGAATATATAAACACAAATTCTGAAAGACAAGATGGAAAATAATAATAATTTAATAATATTGATGTGGATTAATAATTAAGAAGAAAAAGAACTGCAAGTAATGTAATATACAAATACACTTTTAAAAAACACATGGAAGAAGCCATAAGAAAAGTTATCCTTTCATCTCACATAAAGATATATAAATTCAAATATACTTGTGAATTGTTTGAAGGTGAAAGGTAGTCAATTCATGGAGTTTCTTAGGTATACTTCCAGAGACTGGAGCCTCCCGCCTACCTATGTGCCAGGTGTGCATGAAATCTAGGTGGAGCTGCAACTCCTACCCTACAGCTCAATGGACTCATCCAAGTCACCTGGTGAGGAGACAAAGATGGGAAATGGCCATCCCAGGGAATGGAGAGGGCCTGCATCTGCAGGCAGGATCATCCCACCCACCATATCCATGGGATATAAGCCCTCTCTCACTTGGAGTTGGAGTGGACATCACCATCCCAGTCGCCTCTGGATTGGGGGAAGAACTATGGACTAGAGCGGACTTGATGGTATTCTCTTGTTCACATATGGTGATTCTAGCAATGCAAGAAATTATAACAATGAGGTGGAGGCAGTGGCCACTTGACATTTTTTGGGTAGGGAGGGGATGAGCATTTGAAATACAGGGGCTTCTTTGGGAGTTGGAGGTTGTCCTGAGTACTTTTGTGGCAATGGATGTAGGCCATTTTAAATCAGCACACACCACTCAGAACTGAGTGGGAGAGAGTGTGGTCTACAGTGTGAACTGTGGTCTATGGTTGGTGGCAAGGCTCTAGGATGTGTAAGTTCATTGAGGGTGGTGGGCCACACTGTGGGAGATGTTTGTGTGGGATGTGGTGGGAGGTGTGGGGGGTGGGCAACATGGGAATCCCAGTGGGTTCCGTGTAATATTTTGGGT
>JAKSZT010018048.1:1912735-2039625 GCA_026826555.1 Tolypeutes matacus
TCACTTGGAGTTGGAGTGGACATCACCATCCCAGTCGCCTCTGGATTGGGAGAAGAACTATGGACTAGAGTGGACTTGATGGTATTCTCTTGCTCACATATGGTGATTCTTGCAATGTAAGAAATTATAACAATGAGGTGGAGCCAGTGGCCACTTGACAGTTTTTGGGTAGGGAGGGGATGAGCAGTTGAAATACAGAGGCTTCTTTGGGAGTTGGAGGTTGTCCTGAGTACTGTTGTGGCAATGGATGTAGGCCATTTTAAATCAGCACACACCACTCAGAACTGAGTGGGAGAGAGTGTGGTCTATAGTGTGAACTGTGGTCTATGGTTGGTGGCAAGGCTCCAGGATGTGTAAGTTCATTGAGGTTGGTGGGCCACACTTGTGGGAGATGTTTGTGTGGGATGTGGTGGGAGGTGTGGGAGGTGGGCAACATGGGAATTCCAGTGGGTTCCATGTAATATTTTAGGTAATCTAAGCACCTCTTAAAATATATGTATATATATATATATATATAAATAACATTTTTGTAAGCAAATACACATATATGCATATATATTTATATATCATTATGCAAATGTTTGTATGTATTGTGAGAATTTTGATTTTTACCCATAATAAAAAAAAAAAAAAAAAAAGAACTATATTAGTTACAATTGATTGGAATATATAAATCTAAATTTTCAAAGACAAGATGGAAATAACAATAATTTAATATTGATGTGGTTTAATAATTAAATAAAAAAGAACTGTAAATAGTGTAATATACAAATACACTTTTTACAAACACATGGAGGAATTAGTAACAAAATTATCACTTCATCTCACATAAAATATATGGATTCAAATATGCTTGTGAATAGGATGAAGGTGAAAGTTGGTCAATTCATAAAGAATACTTTTAACTAATGGCACACATGTTGTAAATTTTAGAAATACATCCAACTGAATAAGAAAAAGTGAATAAGGGAAATAAAGAAGTGAAATCACGATGTCAAAGTATATAAAAAGTGATTTATTAACTGAAACAGAACTTTCATAGTTAGAAAAGCAATGTGAGAAACACAACATGTAACACAAGTTTATTACCTCTCAAACATTCCTCCTCAATTATATCTATATAGATATAAAGAACTAAATTGAGAACACCAAGATTGGTTAAAAACCTGCAGTTCTTTTTTGAAAGAGTATAAAAAAAACATAATAAAAACACTCAATTTATACAAAAAAAAAAAAAAACTTGCACAAACAATTTGCAATGGAGTAAGTACCTGGCTAATACAGTAACTGATATTTCAACTAACCAATAAAGGAAAAATTGCCAAATAAAAGTTTTAGTATACCCTTTTCCACAAATTTTTAAAAAATCATATTTCCTGTGAATAACCAATGTGAACATGTATGTATCATGTATGGATATTTTGTTTCAATAAAATATTTACATGCATTTGACTGGAACTTTCCTATCAATACACAACCATGCTCAGATATATCTTGTCTTGAAAATAAAAAACACATGATGTCTCGTCACTGCTAATACCTCCACTGCTAATAACCTAATTATCACTACTCTTAGTTGCAAAGCTCTTTGGACAGATGTTTTGCTTTTCCAGAATTCCCTGGAATTCCTTATTCTAACTGGTCTTCCATTCCCATTACTTAACTGTTAAGAATGACACCCTGCATTGTTGAATTCAATAGAATCTTTCTTTTTAAAAAATGCAATAAATATGAAATGCATTAGTTAAATAAGTGAGCAAGGAAATCTTTCCCTTCTGGACTATGTGTAGCACTCAGAGTACTTTAAATAAAATCTCTCAGTTTCTGTTCAGCCTGACCTCTTCCTGTAGTATCTACTTGGCTGTCTGACTCAACTGGAGTGTTTCTTGGAGAGGAATTTCTCCATGTGGAAATCTAATTGCCTCTTTGAATCTTTGATAATGAAGAGTGAAGCTCTGTCTCCAGACCAGACAGTAAGAAGGAGTCAGGCATCAATCCCCAAGACTGAGCTAGGACCCCAAGGAAACCACCATGCCCCATCTAGCCTGAGGTTGCACAGGTTGAGGCACAGACACAGAGGAGGTGTTTACAGCTTTCCCATAGCTGCCCCTTAGGCACATTTGCCTCTTGTTACTCAAAATGCTAGTCTATCTTATCCCTTTGGGAAACCAGGATGAATAGAAATAAAAAGATCCTGCTGATTGTTCTCAAGGTACCATGTTCTCAGAAAGATGAATCCAATTTTTACTTATCCTCCATGAACTCTTCTTACTTCTATTTGTCTAACCACCAAAAAGCATATTTAATCCTTCAAAATAAAATTTCTCCAAGGTCTAAGACTAAGGAATATATCTTGTGTAGGTCCCTTGGATCTCCAAAGCACTGCCATTTCTTAAGGATACAGCCCTTGTCGTTGCCTCCAAAAGTTCCTGTTCTCTTCAAACAAGTGGAGAACTGGGTTCATTTGACATAAAACCATGGACACTACACTCTTTTGCTTGATGATGCTTTGCCAAAACAATTAGAAATGTAATCCTTGGAACACAAATTAGGACTTTCTATATAGTCTGTCATTTATAAGTTTATTAATTATAAGAAATATATTTAGATCTTTTATACACCATGGCCTATGGATCCTACCTTGTAGAGAATGTGTCATTTAATTTTATCCCCTTAAACTTGAATGATGCTAAATTTCTTTAATTAATACATCTATTATTTATCTGTTCATTTAAACACTAAAATTATCAAAACTTCAAATGTACATTTTTAATTTTTATTGTATAACAGAAACACAACTCAAAATTTCATATTTATACCACTTTCAAGTGTACTATTCACTAGAAATAATTATATTCACTATATTGTGCTGCCATCAGCAACATTCTTTATGTAAACTTTTTCTTAACTTCAATCAGAAACTCTGCACCCATTAAGCAATATCAAGTTCCCCTCCTTTCTTTCCTCTGGTCCTTCACTTTTACATTATTGAAAACTGAAGAATAATAAATGACATAAGAGTGAGAATGTAAAAGTAGAAAAAAGAGCAGACCTAGAGAAGGAAAGTCACAGCTATCAAATAGAGAACCCCCAGAAATTGAAATGAAATATGGCAAGTGGAAGCAGAATGAGGTGGACAGAATGGACAGGAGTAAACCCCAAAGGACCTTCCATGGCTAACCATCAGAGAACATTCTCTTTGTGTGCCTTGTCCATCACATGCCCATCTCTGTGTCTCTGGAGTAACTTCAGGTGAAACATGACCTTCTCTCCATGTTCCCTCCTACAGCACCTTCTGAGCTCTTGTGCCATCAGTGATGCAAGAGTTCTCCTGTTACATTTGTTTGTGAGTCAGACAAGAGGTCTGTTTCAACCCTACTTTGAAATACATGGGTTGTGGCAACCGTAAGAAGAATACACTAGGCAAATGGTCAGACATGAGCTTTATTGGAACTTACAAAGTGGAGATGCTCTTCAATGGTGGTTAGTCAAAGAATGATGTTAGTCCTCCATGAAGAGAAAAGAAAATGAGAGGTGATACACATGGTTTCAGAACAAAGACATTCCATAGGGTATAAGAACAGTTTTTACAAGAGTTACATGAAGCACACAAATGGGTGCTTGATGATGATATCATGGGAAGGGAATACACAGACTTGAGAAGATGAAAGTTTGCAGCAGGCCTGTTACTTTTAAACTAGTAAGTGTCCAAGTTATGCCAGCAGCTATGAGTTTTGGGCTGTGTTTCATTTAAGGGGGACATCCCAGGGTCCTGGGTTCCCACAAGGTCCCTGCATTTGAGGAGGTATCAAGAAGGAAAAGGGTACTCAGGACAACCTCCAAATCCCAAAGAAGCCCCTGTATTTCAACTGCTCATCCCCTCCCTGCCCCAAAAGTGTCAAGTGGCCACTGGCTCCACCTCATTGTTATAATTTCTTCCATTGCTAGAATCACCATATGTGTACAACAGAATACCATCAAGTCCACTCTAGTCCATAGTTCTTCCCCCAATCACAAAGGATGTAGGCCATTTTAAATCAGCACACACCACTCAGAACTGTGTGGGAGAGAGTGTGGTTTATGATGTGAACTGTGGTCTATGGTTGGTGGCAAGGCCCCAGGATGTGTAAGTCCATTGAGGGTGGTGGGCCACACTTGTGGGAGATGTTTGTGTGGGATGTGGTGGGAGGTGTGGGAGGTGGGCAACATGGGAATCCCAGGGGGTTCCGTGTAATATTTTAGGTAATCTAAGCACCTCTTAAAATATATTTATATATATATATAAATGACATTTTTGTAAGCAAATGCACATATATGCACATATATTTATATATCATTTTACAAATAGTAGTATGTATTGTGAAAATTTTGATTTTTACCCACAATAAAAAATAAATTAATTAAAAAAAAAAAAAGAAGGAAAAGGGTGTATTTCTTCCTAGCATAAAAATTCTGATGTGGAGGCAAGGGACATGGAGGCAATGTTTATGTTTGAGGAACCACAGTGATCTGGGGTAGAAATTCCATGGTTGCTAATGAAATGTATAGTTAAACACTTACTGTCCTCAAGAAATTGACAATGTTGCTGAGGGGAAAAGTGCAAAGAACCATCATTCAATCTTTGTTTTTTTAAGAATCACAATAAAATTTTATTGAATGGAATTGCAATTAAAATTTGAGTAGACTGTTTGAAGAGATGGCCCAATTTTCCACTTTCCTCTGAATCCATGTCTTTTAAACTTGATGGTGCCATTCCCCTTATCAGGATATGGAGTCTATTTATTCACCTTTGATACTGGGCTGGATTTAGTGTTTAATATGCTTTGGCTAAGAAAATATGTTGGAAATCACAGTTTGCCTCAATAGGCCTCATCATGTTTTTGCTAATCTCCTTGGACCTTTACCTTAGCCTTGTGAACAACTCCAAGATAGCTTATTATATGATGAGAACATGTGGAGAAAACAACCTAGACCAGTCTATAACTCCATAATCTCCAATATGAGTGAGACCCTGACCAAGACCTGCAAAGCCTCCATACCTGCAATGCAGCTGGCTACACTACAATGAGCAGTATTGTACAGATCCAAATATCTCCACACCACAGATTTGGCTGCTGTAATGGAAGCATTATCATGAACCAATTACTTTAAGACAATTTGTTATGCAGTGATACCTAACTGAAAGAATAATCAATGGAAAATGTACTAAGAACATTCAGAATACTTGGCTGCTGCAAATTATTTAGCATTCCTTCAGATATTTGAATACTGCATTCATGAACACTATCTCTTATTCAAATTTGTTTGAATAACTGTATTAAACAGGGACTACAACTGAGAATCCCTTGTAGGAAACTAGGAGATGTTGGAAGGAAATAAATGTCTGTGAAGGAATAACTCATGGCACTAAATCATAACAATCCAGGAAGCATTTGGGGAATGATTTCAAGTCATTCAATCAGTCATACTTTCTTTGTAAAGATTGAAGGAGGTTTTGAGGAAATTGGTGATAAAAAATTGGAAGATAGAGAAAACACATTGATTTTTCACACATGTGCTCTCTAAAATTATGACAAGGCATAAAGGGGAAATATTTTATTTAGAGCAATAGAAAAATTCATAATTGTTATCCGCTGACATGATAAAGAACATGAAATCTAGTCTTGCATTACAATTCATAAACTCTCTATCACAAAGACACCAAGATTTCCTAATTAAATGAATAGGGACAAATCATTAAAACAATATATAGTAATATAAAATATGATTTAAATTTTACTTCAGCAATTTAAGGTCATATCTGGCTCTAACATAAGATCTAATATCATGGATTATTCAAAAAATTGAAGATCTGACCTCTGAGGCTTTGAATTCTGCAATCATGTGCCTTTCTTCAAACCCAGGAAAAACTACACTTTTATGGATTCCCCATTAGGAATTTTTTCAGAGCCCCCTTTATGTCTTTATTCCTCAAACTGTAGATAAAAGGGTTCAGCATGGGTGTGATCACAGTGTACATCACTGAGGCTGCTGCATTTGAATGTGTGTTGTGTGAATCAACAGGACTAAGGTACACACCTAGGCTTGTACAATAAAATAAGGAGACCACTGAGAGGTGAGATGCACAAGTGGAAAATGCTTTATATTTCCCCTGAACTGATGAGATTATACATATAGAGGAAACAATCTTAGAGTAAGAGAAAAGGATCCAAGTAAGGGGACCCCCTGCCAGAACCACAGCTCCGAAATACATCATTATGTAATTAAGGAAGATATTAGAACAAGCAAGTTGGATAATCTGCTTAAGATCACAGAAAAAGTGTGGAATTTCCAAGGGTGTACAAAAGGACAGCTGCAACATCATTAAGCTGTGTAACAAGGAATGCAAGGCACTCAGAATCCAGCACCCCAGAACGAGCTGGACACAGAGCCGGGGATTCATGATGACCATGTAGTGCAGTGGGTAACAGATGGCCATGAAGCGGTCATAGGCCATCACAGCCAAGAGGAAGTTATCTAACCCTACAAAGAGTAAGAAAAAGTAAATCTGGGTGAGACAGCCTTCATAGGAAATGACTTCGCTCTGTGCCTGGATGTTCACCAGCATCTTTGGGACAGTGGTGGAGATGAAAAGCATGTCACAAAAGGAAAGGTTAGAGAGGAAGAAGTACATAGGTGTGTGGAGGTGTGAGTCAGTGATGGTGGCCAGGATGATGAGCAGGTTCCCAAAGACTGTGATCATGTACATAGACAGGAACAGCCCAAAGAAGAAGGGTTTTAATTCTTGTTCTACTGAGAATCCCAGAAGAAGAAATTCTGAAATCTGTGTATCATTTCCTGGTTCCATATCATTGATGTTACTAAAAATAAATAGAAATAACTAATTTTTGAAAAATAAGTCATTACTAACCTTGCTATAATTTATATTTGTGTTCTATCTATTAATTTCCATATTTTGTTTATGGAACTATTCCCCTTTAGGTGAATGCTATGGCCATTCCAGTCCCACTTACATTATATTCCTCAAACAGTCTTGTGTTCTAAGAGTAAATGAGACATTCTTTCTTTCATTTGAGGAATATATTTTAAGCACTGATTTTGAGCCAGACACTGTCTAGACAATAGGTATAACTTGTGCAACAGGAGTGCCTGAAATCTATTGATGGAGAAAGTTAATAAGCAAATAAAATAATCATATAATGTATCAGATGGTGACAATTGCTAAAAGGGAAAGACACCAGGCAAAAAGGAGCAAACCAATAGGATATTTATTGAGTGTCCAGATTAAACCAGCTTTTAAGATGATATCTGAAGAAGACCACAAGAAAGAGAAGGCTGGAGCCACAAGGAAACCAGGAGAATTGTGACTCTAGCAGAAAGAATGCCCTAGGTAAAGACCTTACAGAATGGCCTTATTTCAAGATTCAAGGCCACTAAGGAAGCCAGTGTTGCACTGGGATGAAGAAGAGTAAGAATGTTCAGAGATGATGTCAGAGATGATGTCAGAGATGATGTCAGAGATGATTAAGAATGAATTGACCTAGCTGATGCTGAAACTTCAAGACTCATGGAGTCCCTTATGCACACATTGGAGTTCTCACACTTTATGTGCAAAGCTAACCCACAGATGCAATGGAACATTACTATTTCCATCCAAACTCTCTATTAGAGGACACACCTACTGGAATTTATGAGCTCATTTATCTCTTCTCTTGGGCTGCTAATACCTCTACTTAAACACTAACACATACATGCAAACAGGACCACACAGTGCATATAATGGCCTCCTGGGGCAAATTAAAACTGCTCTTCTCACCCCCAACACACTGATTTGGCCAGGAGTGAATAAAATACAAACTGACAACATCAGATTGTCTTTTCCCCAATTAGTTAAAAATGGTATCCATGAATTTCATCTGTCAGACCTTGCAAGGACATATAAACAAGGTACTTCATTTTGTTGGGGCCATTTTCTACCATATGTTTAAAGAAATATACAATCTTCTCAACAATCAGAGATGGGGAGAGAGGATGAAATAAAATAGGCATGAGGGTGAAAAAAGTCCTAAGTTCAAACCTCAGAGATTGGGATGAAGAAAACTTTACTTGGTTCTTGCAGCATTTCAACTCAAGTTCTTGTGTCTGGATGCCCAGAAAAAAGAATAAAACATCAAAAGACAAAAGTACTGATATCTTTTATGTGTCAATAACATAGAGATTGAACACCAAGAGAAAAACTGAGCAATGGGAATACACCATTTCACACACAAAGAACACACCTACCACAGATTTTGTAAATTTTTTACATGAAACAGTAGAAGAGATTTTAAATGATATTAAATGTAAAAATTTTGGAATCTTCAAAATTATATAATAAACTTGGATAGGAAGCAAAATATTCAAAGTCTTATACCTTCTCCAACATAGAAGTATTATGAGCTTCCATCATCCTAGGAAGACTGACAAACTTAAATAATACATATTAAAACTTAGCATAGTTCTTTCCTGTTAGCAAATTAATATTTTTCACTGGTGATGAGATGCAGCTGGTTTTTCTTACACTACTCAAATATTTCTTTCTTTCTGCATGTTCCTTCACCAAATTCCATGCTCATGATTCATTTTTTATCATCTCTCCCAGTAATTGCAAACCACAAAAGCTTCTAGCTGATATTCACATTGACTCAAAGGGATCTTCTCAGACCATCGTGATCTTCAAATTTCACCTGTGATTCCTCACTGGAAAATAAAGTCAAAACACACAGCTGTGATGCAAGCTTGACCCTCCCTGGCCTAGCTGACAGTCTCCTCACCCTGTGGGCTGCCTTATGGACAGTGATGTATGAGACATTGAATCTGACTTATGCTTTCATGAGATCTTCATAGTTTCATAATAAGTGGGTTTATACAGTGTATAAGGTCTCTCTGACAGTTCTACTTAGAATAATTTTACTCCCTTTCCTTCTGGAAACTTCAGCACCCTTTCAGATTAGCTTGGAGACATCTACTTTTGGATCTTTATTTTTTTAATGTCCCTAAAGGAAGACAAAAAATTCTTTACAAACATAATATGGGTGGTAGGGATGATGCCTGTGTGCTGCCTTCTTGGAACTCCATGTATTCTCCCTGTAGACTGTGAATTCCTTGAGGGACATAGCCACGTTCTACAGAGTTTTCCATCCCTTGACATAGTTCACTTTATGCCTGTTTTATTACAGAGGCCAATAAATATATATTGTGTGAACAAATAAAAGAAAATAATTTTTACAGATATTGGAAATGATGAAAGGAGAGAAGGAGGGAAATACTAAAATAGGTGTAAAGACATGCTAGAAACTTGCTTTCCAAATCCTGAGATAAGAATCTATATGTGGGTCAAGATGACATTTTGTAAGAATTATAGAATAGAGTAAATAAAACACCATAAGTAATAGTACAGGTAAATACAAAATTAATTCATGAATCTCCTTGTTCAGGCATGAGTGTATGTGTTTGTGTGTGTGTTTGTATTTCTGTACTTTGTTGATCACAAGATTAAATGTATTTTTGATTCTCAGGAATGGTCATAATTATGGAAGCCATTACATTAAAGTCAAGACTAGTTTTAAAAGAGGGTCCATACACACTAATGTCAAGAAAGTTCCTATGAGTGGAGAGACAAATGCAAAAGCAAGGATGGAAAGAGAACAGGCAGCCACAAGGGACATAAGTTTCTGTCATGCTCAAGGGCCACAGAAGGAGCAGGTGTTCTTGCTGCCCCTGCCTTTTCATGGTTTCCACATCACATCCTGATCCCCTTGCTATTCCTGTGTTTGTCCCACATTTATTTGACCACACTGGTTTTTATCTGGTTCCATAACATTTGAAGATGCTCCCTCTCTCATTTTTTTTTTTTTGTGTATCAGTATTTTGTTATTCTAGAGCTTTGAGTTTTGATATCTTTTTCGACAAATTTAATAACACACTCCTGTCCTACCTCTATAGTTCATCTTAAATGTAAAATACTTCCCAGGTCACTCTGTAAAATCCCACACATACCGTGAAAATCTATGCTCTTAGCCTGATCAAATATGATGTGTCCATCAGGGTGTGATGTCACACACAAACTTATTTCATTGTTTTCTGATTTCTCTAGTATAATGTAAGATCCAAATAAACAAGGACATCATCTGTTGTGTTCACTTCTGTGTTTTCACAATGGTGGGTGAATATATGTGCAATTATAAAGAAAACATTTTTAAAAATGTGTTGTGATGAAATCAATTGAATGACACTGAAAGTGAAACCAGGTTAAACTTTTTTTTTTAAAACAAATGTATTAAGCAAAATTGAATGCAATATCTAAAATGAACGACTGTAATAAAAATGGAAAATAACAATAATTTAATATATTAAAATAGATAATTAAATTGGTAAATACTTGGAATGAAATTATATGCAAAATCACTTTTTAAAAATGCAAAGAGGAAGAATTATCCAAACTTATAGTTTAATACCATAAAAAAAGAATGTGGGTTCAAATATACTTATAAATAAGATAAAGTTTACTGGTAGTTCAATTTAAAGAATGCCGTGTGAATGATGGCAGAGACTGATGCAACTTTTAGATATAGACCAAATCACAAAAGGGAAAATGTTATTCAAGGAAAACAGGTGTGAAATCAAGAAGTCATTAATTATAAAAAGTGATTCATTAACTCAAAAGATGCATAAGAACTTTCTAGATTTCAAAAGCAGTAAAGGAAACACATTATGTAACAGTGATTGATTTTGCCATGTAAAATTTATCAACATTCAAATGCTCCCTAAACATCTAATGAAACATAAAGGAAACAAATGAAAACCAGCAAAATTGGTATAAAAAAAAAAACAACACTATAATTCTAAATTTGAAAGAATGTAATAATATGAATAAAATTCTGAGGCAGAAGGTTACTAAGTCAAGACTTGAACAATTTGCAATGGAGAAAGTAAATGCTAATGATCCCCCATTAATTTAACTGTATCAATAAAGGAATAATTCCTATGTAAAGGTTGTGTATACCGCTTTCCCTATCAAACAAAAAGATTTTTCCTTTCCATACCCTATTTGAGAGTTTTGTAACATTTGCTACTGTTACAAAGTGATATCTACCTTCATTGGATTGATAGAGAAATATAAACAAATATGCCTCATCCTTAACAGAAATACAAAACATAATACCTTCAATCCACTGTCCATCCCTCCACTGAAAATCTCCTTGGAGAGACATTCTGCTTTTCTTGGAACCAACATATCGCTGAAAATCCCTATTCTAATTGGGCTCCAATTCCCAATAATTAATTGTCAGCAATTAACCTGATATTCCTGAGTCAAATGGACACTTCCTTTTTAACCTCATAAAAATCATTCATTCATTCATTAAGTAAATAGGAAAACAAAAGGAAAATGGGAAAACAAGCCCAAAGGTATTTCAGCTTGGTCTAGGCTGGAATATCTCTCAGAAGACATCAGGTAAAAGCTCTCAACTTCTATTCTTTCTGACCTCTTCCTGAAACACCTCTAGATCTCTCTGACTCACCTGGATGGGATCTCTAAGAGGTAGGTCTCCAAGTGGAAGTACGAATTCTTCTCTGGGAGTTTATTGATGATGTCTGAAGCTCTATCCACTTACATCTGTTCTCTAGGCAAATACGGACTCCAAAAGTAATCACAATGTCCTGGCTGGCCCAAAGTTGCACAAGCTGATAATAAAGCTTCCTTATATTTGCTCATGAGCACATTTTCTTCTTGTTACTTGTCCCATTAGCCATAATTTCCCTGTGGGACACTGGTCTGGACAGAAAGGAAACTTTTCTGGCTGATTCTCTATACACAGGAGACAAGACTGTAATCCGTTGAATCCAGTTTTCTTACTCTTCCTCCACGGACTCTCCTGCCTTTCTATCATCTTACCCCATCCGGTGACTTAAGTTCACCCCAAAATTGAAGATGGAGAAACCCACCTGGCCTAGGTTCCTTTCACTTCCAAAGCAGAGACATTGGGAAAGGATTAAGCCCTGGGTGTCATCTTCAGAAATTTATTATTCTCCTCTTTAAAAAATTAGAGAATGCTGTTCATTGGATATAAAATCATAGGCAACAAACCATTTTCCTTGATGATGCTTAACCAAAACAACGAAGAACGTCAAGCTTGCAACATAAATCAATACCTGTCATTTAGTCCCTCACTTATAAAAGATTTATTAATTATAAAAATATATTTAGTTCTTTTTATGCAATATGGACTGTACTTAGCACCTTTTAGGGGTTATTTCAATCAAATCTGCCCATGTTTTAAATGATGCTCAATTTAATGAGTTAATAGGCTATATTAATATTTATATTCATTTATATCTTAAACAAGAAATGTAAACTTTAATATATTTTAACTTTTTCTTTAATATCATAATTGTAACTGAAATTTCCCTTTTGAACCACTTTCAAGTGTATATTCACTTGTAATAATTATATTCACTATATTGAGCTACCTTCGCCAATATCTTAATCTAAACATTTTTATCAACTCCACAGAAACTCTGCACCCATTTAGCAATAACTGCCAATACCAAGACCTTCCAGAACCTGAAAATCTGTCATCAACTACGTGTCTTTGTGAATTGGATTTTTCTAGGAATTTCATATAAGCAGTATCATAAAATATTTGTTTTTTATATCTGGTTTAATTCACTCAACATGATGTTTCCAAAGGTTATACATATTGAAGCATGTATCAGAATCTCATTCTTTTTAATGGTTATATAACCTTCCATAAAATGTTTTAAATTCTTTTGATGCACAAAAGTTTGCAATTTTGATGAGGTCTGTTTTATGTATTTTTTGTTATTCTTGTTTGTGCTTTGGGTGTATAGTCTAAGAAACGATTGCCTGACACATAATCGTGAAGTTTCTGGGAGTTTATAGTCCTGGTTCTTATATTTAGGTATCTGAAAGTCAGTTGGCCATGGAGGTAAGGGTTTATTTCTTAAATCTCATTACTATTTAATTTTTCTATATGTGTCACTTTATAAGCATACACACGGTTTTCTTTAATCTAGTTTTGCAGTAAGCATTGAAGTCAGGAAATATGAGACCTTCAACTTTGTTCTTCCTTTGCAATATTGATTTACATATTTGGTGCCCATTTTGATTCTATCTGAATTTTAGGATTGGCTTTAGCATTTCTAACAAAAAAAGCTGCTGAGATTTTGATAGGTGTATTGTTGAATCTGTAGATCTCTCGATAGTATTGTTATCTTACAAATATTGTCTTCCTATCCATGAAAATGAGATGTCGTGCCATTTATTTTTGGTCATCTTTAAATTTTTCAGAAGAATTTTGCAGTTTTCTATAAGTACTTCAAATCTTTGGTTATATTTATTCCTAAGTATTTTATTCTCTTAGATGCTATTTGAATGGAGTTTTAATTTAATTTCAATTTATAATGTTCTTTTTTGCCATGATAAGGAATGCGACTAATTTTTCTGTGTTACCCTTGTAACCTACATCTTTGCGGTTTTCTTTTAGATTTATTTAGATTTTCTGTATAAAAATACCACATCACCTGTGAATAAATATAGTTTTAATTCTTTCTTCCCTATTTGGATGGCTTTAATTCAATTTTTATTTGTTTTGTTTTGTTTGGCCTCTGACTTGAATATGTAGTACAATGTTGAATAACAATAGTGAAAGTCAGCACCTTTGCATTGTTTCTAACCTCAGGGAGATGGTTTTAGTCTTTCATGACTGAGTAGATTATCTCTGAGTTTTTCATATACTTCCTTTATTATGTTTAGAAAGCTCCCTTCAATTTCCAGTTTTATTTGAGATTTTTCAAAAAAGTGTCTTGTACTTTGTCAGATGCTTTTTCTGTATCAGTTGAAATTATCATGTGACTTTTCTCCTTCATTTGACTGATGTGTATTAATTTGACTGATTTTCCCATTTTGAACTACCCTTGAATTCCAAGGATAATCCTACTTGGTCATGATCTAGAAGTTTGTCCATATATTCCTGGATTCACTTTGCTTGTCTTGTGAGAGTTTTTGCATCTGTATTCATAAAAGAAATTAGGCTTGGTTTTCTTTTCTTTTGATGTCTTTATGTGAATTTGGTGTTAGGGTAATATTAGCATCATATAGTGAGTTAGGAAGGGTTCCCTCCTCTTCAAACATCCAGAAGAGTTTGAGAAGGATTGGTGTTAATTCATCCATGAAATATTTGCATTTATTCTTTATGAATTGTTGGCTCACTTCCTTTCATAATATATAATCTTAAGTATATTTGTTGTAACACAATTTTTACATTATAATTTATAATGTAGAGATTGTTCTATTTCCCTACTTTTATACTTGTCATTAATTTTCTTAAAATGCTTTGATGTGCAGTTTTTTAATTTACTTGAGTCCATTAATTACATTATCAGTTCTTTCTTTTGTGTTTCATGCATTTCAACTTATTCTCAGAAATGCAATCAGTATTTGTTCTAAAATATTATGCTATTTTAGATCTTTCCTCCAACTTCAGTTATCAAGGTAACAAGTATTGATTAAGGAATGTAAACTTATTTTGATTTCTGCAAATATTTAAGTGTCCTAGCATCATTTATTTCATAGTCCTTCATTTCCTCATTAGTTATAACACTCACATGTAATTGTTCATCATTTTAATGGAATAGTTTGATTACTCTGATGCATTAAAATAGCTATTTTTTTGCACCTTCGTCTAATAGGTTTTCTAAAAATAATTTTTTTTAAATACACTTAGATTACATAAATGTTACACAAAAAAATATAGGGATTCCCATACGCCCCATCTCCCACACCTCCCACAACCTCTCACATCAACATTCTTCATTAGTGTGGCACATTAATTGTAATTGATAAACACATCCTGGGGCTTTGCCATTAATCATGGACCATAGTTCACATTGCAGACCACACTTTCTCCCACACAGCTCTGCATGTTACATAATCATATAAAATGGCCTATATCAGTTGTAGCAATATCACTCAGGGCAATTCCCAAGTCCAGAAAAAGCCCCTCTATTACAATTGCTTTTCCCTCTCCCTGCCCCCAGAGCCTCCAGTGACCACTGGCTACACATCAATGTTGTAATTTCTTCCATTGCTTGAATCACAATGTCTTTAGTAGAACACCAGTAAGCCCACTCTAGTCCACAGTTCTTCCCCCCAACATGAGGAGTCTGGGATTGTGATGTCCACTGCACCTCCAATTGAGAGGGGTATTATATCCCATGGGGAAGATGTATGGGATTATCCTGCCTGTAGGTACAGACTCTCCATTCCCTGGAATGGCCGTTGGCCATCATCATCTCCCCACCAGTTGTCCTGGGTGAGCCCAAGGAGCTGTAGAGTAGGAGTTGCTGCTCCACTGAGGTTACGGTCCCAGCTGGTACATGGACAGCCCAAAGACTCATGACTCTGGATGTACACCTACAAACTCCACCACCAAGTATAGGATTGAATAGAAGGGACACATGAGCCATGTGCAGGAAAGATATAGTTGAGTCCAACTCTCTCACTCTCAGGACCACACACTCCAAAGTAGGGCCCAATGGCAAGGCACCAAACTCCACAGCTATCCTCCCTGACATAGGACCTGGGTATCTCCAGAGGAGCCCCACTATTTGGGGTGGTATCCACTTTGGAATTCTATGTGATCCTACAGAGTTTTGTGTAAGCATTCCCTCTGGGATGACCTTCCACCTCATTTTGAAGTCTCTTAGCCATATAAACTCATTTGTCTTTACCTTTTCCCCCTTTTAGTCAAGGTCTTTTTCCAGTATCATTGTCAGTTGGTGCTTGGTAGCAATCCCTTGGTGTCAGGGAGGCTCATCCCCAGGAGTCATGTCCCATGCGTGGAGGAAGGTAAGGTATTCATATGCTGAGTTTGGCTTAGAGAGAAGCCACATTTGAGCAAAAAGGAGGCTCTCACAAGGCAACTCTTAGACATGCCACAACAGTAGGCATGAAACTTACAGTAGTAAGTTTCAATTTCAAGAGCAAAGACTCATAAGGTTAGCCATCAATATCAAGGACCCATCAGTGGATTATCCTCCCTAGCCAGTTACTACCCCTTCACTTGGAGAACTGGTACTGCCCTCTTAGAGAATGTGGCAAAGCTCTCAGGATGGGAATTCAGTATTCTCTCATTTACTGAGTGATTCTCCACCAACTGTGACAATGCCCCGTGAACATTTGAACATTTTTATATACCTTGTATTTGTGCTTAGGTGAACTTCCTCCAATGCATCCCCCATCCCTGACACCCTACACCAATGATCCTTCCCCACCCCAGCTGCAACCTTTCTGTGATCTTTTGTCTTTCATCACTGCAATATCTGGTATCCGGTATGTACCATGGCATGTTCCCCCTTAGATTCCCCAGTGTCTCACTATTCTTTATTTTGTCCTTAAAGAAGTTTTAGTTCACAGCAAAGTCACTCACAGAATACAGGAAACTCTCATATACCCAACACCTTCCCCCTTATGTCCCCCCAAATGAATACCTTTTTGTAGGTGGATGGTAGCATTTTTAAAACTGATATCCAAATAGTGAAACATAGCTACTAAAGACATTCAATGCTTTACAATATGGTTTACATTTTAGACTGTACACATTTATAAATTTTGATGATATTTACCATGTCCTGTGTCCATCACCGTATGGTGATGAGGAACATTTCCACTGACCACTAAATACCTCCTGTTTGATCTATTCTATTCCTCCTACCCCATGCCCCTGGAGCCCATGATGACCCACTGGCTTGACTCGTTGGATGACATGATTCATAGTTACATGCAACAAGAGGTCTTGACACACTGGTTTTCCATATTAGGAACCGCCCTTGCTCTTGAGAGACCCCCCGCCTGTCTATTTCTGAACAAATCAGTCCTCCTAAAGACAGGAGTCCAACTCCTTCTTGCTCATTATGAGTGTATCCACCCACTGATACAACATATTATGACAGAATGAACACTCACACACTCCCTAGAAGCCTGCTCCAGGTGTTCCCTGTCCCTAATGCACCCTCAACCAACACCCTGAACCAGTGACCCTTCTTTGTCATATTGCCATAAGAGCATTCCCACCCCTGTATTTTCAACCTCATACCCACAAATTCCCAGTGTTCACCTGGTCCCTCTCCCAACCCTCCCCACAGTATCCTGGACCTTCTAACCCACCCTTCCTAATCTACCCACCTGTCAACCCTACACCACCCAACCCAATAATATCACTACCTTTCTGTCCTATCCCTTCCATATGCAACTACACCCTATCACTTTACCATAGATTATGTCCATATGGGTGATGGCTCACCATCTTCTCTTCACTTTCTGTTTCTTGTAAACCTGTCTTACAGACAATAGCCCTCTGAGACTGCTCAATTTCCTTAATTCATATCAGTGAGGTCATGTAATGTTCATTCTTCAATGCTTGGCTTGCTTTACTCAACAAAAGGTCTTCAAGATTCATCCATGTTATCCTGTGTGTTAGCACTTTATTCCTTCTTACAGCTGAGTAATATTCCATTGTATGTATGTACCTCATTTTCTTTATCCATTCTTCTGTTGATGGGCACCTGGGTTGATTCCAACTTTTGGCAATAGTGAACAATGCTGCTATGAACATTGGTGTGCATATATCTGTCCGTGTCTTTACTTTCAATTCTTCATGATTTATGCCCAGGAGTTGAATTGCTGGATCATATGGAAATTTTATAATTTGTTTTTTGAGAAATAGTCAAACTGTTCTCTAAAGTGGCTGGACCATTCTACATTCCCACAAGTAGTGGATGAGGGTTCCCATTCCTCCACATCCTTTCCAACAATTACAGTCTGCTGTTTTTTAATAGCCACCATTTTAATGGGTGTAAGATGGTATTTCATTGTAGTTTTAATTTGCATTTTCCTAATTGCTAGTGATGTTGAGGACATTTTCATGTGCTTTTTAGCCATTTGCATTTGTTCCTTGGAGAAATGTTGTTTCAGGTCACTTGCCCATTTTTAAATGGGTTGTTTGTGTTTTTATTTTCAAGGTGTAGGATTTCTTTATACATGCAGGACATTAGGCTCTTATCAGATACACGGTTGCCAAATATTTTCTCCCATTGCATAGGCTGCCTTTTTACTTTCTTGATAATATCCTTTGAGCTGCAGAGGTTTTGAATTTTGAGGAGATCCCATTTTTATTTTTTCCTTTTTTTTTTTTTTTTTTTTTTTTTTTTTGCTGCTCATACTTTGGGTGTGAAGTTCATGAGGTCTTGTAGATGATTCCATACATATGTCTTTTTGGTCTTGGCTCTTATATTTAGATCTTTGATCCATCTTGAATTGATTTTTGCATAACTTGTGAGATGGTGTTCCTCTCTCATTCTTTTGGATATAGATATCCAGTTCTCCAAGCACCCTTTGTTGAAAATGCCATCTTCTCCCTACTGAGTTCGATTGGTGGCCTTGTCAAATATCAGATGACTGTATATCCAAGTATCTATATCAGAACTCTCAATTCAGTTCCATTGTCTAGTGTGTCTATCTTTGTGCCAGTACCATGCAGTTTTGACCACTGTACCTTTATAGTATGTTTTAAAGTCAGATAGTGTGATACCTGAAATTTCGTTTTTCTTTTTCAATATGTATTTGGCAATTCAGGGCCTCTTACCCTTCCAAAAACTTTTGTAGTTAATTTTATCAATTCATTAAAAAGTATAGTGTTGATTTTTCTTGGGATTGCCTTAAATCTGTAGATTAGTTTGGGTAGGATAGACATTTTGATGATGTTTAGTCTTCCTCTCCATGAATAGTCTTCCATTAATTAAGTCTTCTTTGATTTCCTTTAACAGTGTTGTGTAGTTTTTTGTATATAAGTCCTTTACATCTTTAGTTAAATTTATTCCTAGGTAGTTGAAACTTTTAGTTACTATGGTAAATGGAACTTATTTCTTGATTTCATCCTCAGATTGCTCTTTATTGGTGTACTGAAATGCTACTGATTTTTGAGAATTGATCTTATAGCCTGAAACTTTAATGAACTCCTTTATAAGTTCTAGAATCTTTGTTGTAGATTTCTCAGGGCTTTCTATATATAGGATCATGTTGTCTGCAAATAATGAAATTTTTACTTCTTCCTTTCCAGTTAAGATGACTTTTATATCTTTTTTTGCCTCAGTGCTCAACCAAGTACTTCTAAGACAGTGTTAAACAGAAGTGGTGATAGTGGGCATCCTTGTCTTGTTGCCAATCTTAGAAGGAAAACTTTTAGAATTTCACTATTGAAGATGATGTTAGCTGTGGGTTTTTCATATATTCCCCTTATCATGTTCAGTACATTTCCTTCTATTCCTATCTTTTGCAATGTTTTTATCAGGAAAGAGTGCTGTATTTTTTCAAATGCTTTTTCTGCATCTATAGAGATGATCGTGTAGTTTTTTATCTTTCAATCTGTTTAGGTGATGTATTACATTGATTTGCTTTTGTTGAACCATCCTTGCATACCTGGGATGAAAATCACTTGGTCAATGTGTATAATTTGTTTAATATGTTGTTGAATGTGATTAGCAATCATTTCGTTGAGGATTTTAGCATTTAGGTTCATTAGAAAAATCGGTCTGTAATTTTCCTTTCCTGTGGCATCTTGTTTGACTTTGGTATTAGGGTAATGCTGGCATCATAGAATGTGTTAGGCAATGTCCCTTCCATTTTTATTTTGGGGAAGAGATTAAGCAGGATTGGTGTTATCTCTTTCCAGAATATTTGTTAGAACTCACATATGAAGCTGTCTGGTCCTGGGCTCTTCTTTGTTGGGAGGTTTTTGATGACTGAGTCTATCTCTTTACTTGTAATTGGACTGTTGAGATCATCAATTTCTTCTTTCATCAATGTAGGTTGCATGTGAGATTCTAGGAATGTGTCCATTTACTCTAAATTATCATTCTTGTTGTCATATAATTTTTCAAAGTATACTCTTAGGATACTCTTTATTTTGTAGGCTTAGCGGTGATATCCCTTTCCTCATTTCTTACTTTGTCTATTTACATCTTCTCTCTTTTTCTTTGTTAGTCTGGCTAAGGGTTTGTCAATTTTATTGATCTTCTTGAAAAACCAGCTTTTAGTTTGTTTATTTTTTTCTAGAGCTTTTTATTTTCTGTTTCATTTAGTTTTGCTCTAATCTCTGTTATTTCCTTCTTTCTACTTCTTTTGGATTTAGTGTGTTGTTGTTTTTTCAATTCTTCCAGGTGTGCAGTTAAGTCTTCAATTTTAGCTCTTTCATCTTTTTTGATATATGAATTTATGGCTATGAATTTCCCTCTACGTGCAGCTTTAGCTGCATCCCATAGGTTTTGATATGTTGTGTTGTCATTTTCATTCGTTTTTAGGTAGTTTCTCTTTTCTTTTGAGATTTCGTCCTTGGCTCACTCTTTGTCTAAGAGTCTGTTATTTAACGTCCATATCTTTGTGCCTATTCTGGTTCTCTGGCCATTACTGATTTCCATTTTCATTCCATTGTGGTCAGAGAAATTATTTTGTATAGTCTCAATTTTTCTTAATTCATTGAGAGTTGTTCTGTGGCCTAGCATGTGGTCTATCTTGGAGTATGATCCATGTGCGCTTGTGAGGAATGTATATCCCACTGTATTTGAGTGTAGCATTCTCTATATATCTATTAAGTCCATATCCTCTAATGTATTATTCAGAGTCTTTGATACTTTATTGATTCTCTGTCAAGATCTTCTGTCTAATGGTGATAATTGTGTATTAAATTGCCCTACTATAATTGTAGAGGCATTTATGTCTTGACATATGCTTTCCAGTGTTTACCTCGTGTAATTTGAGGTACCCTGATTAGGTGCATAAATGTTCTTTTTCTTAAAAAATTACCCCTTTTACTAATATATAGTGCCCATCTTTGTCTCTTACAATAGCTTTGCATTTAAGTTGAATTTGTCTGATAATAGTATAGCTACTCCCACCCTTTTTTGATTGTTGTTTGCTTGTAAAATTGTGTTCCAGCCAATCACTTTTGGCCTCCTTGAGTCCCTGGGTCTATGGTGGGTTTCTTATAGACAACATATAGATGGGTCATGTTTCCTCATCCATTCTGTCAATCTGTTTCTCTTGATTGGTGAGTTTAACTCATTATCCTTCAGTGTTGTTACTCTGAATGCATTTCTCACATCAGTATAATTTTCTTTGGGTTTATGTATGAAATATGTTGGTTTTCTTTCTCTTTTTGTCTATTAGATGTTCTTATACTCACCTCCAACTCTCTCTCTCTTGTTTTTTCCTTTCAACCTGTAGAACTTCCTTTAGTATTTCTTGAAGTGCAGGTTTTTTATTGGCATACATTCTTAATTTCTGTTTATCTGTGAATATTTTGAATTCTCCAAAATATTTTAATGCCATCTTGGCTGGATAGAGAATTCATGGTGGGAAGTTTCTTGTTTTTTTTTTTTTTTTTAGTAACTTGACAATGTCGTACCACTGTCTCCTTGCTCATGGTTTCAGATGAGAAATCAGCACTTAATCTTATTAAGCTTCCTTTGTATGTGATGGTTCTCTTTTCTCTTGCTGCCTTGAGTACTTTCTCTTTGTCTTGAACATTGGACATTTTGACAAGTATCTGTCTTAGTGTAGGTCTGTTCTAATTTATACTCTTTGGAGTGCACTGTGCTTCCTGGACATGTATGTCCATCTCCCTCAATAGGCTTGGGAAGTTTTCAGCCATTAAGTCCTTCAACACTCCTTCTGTTCCCTTTTCCTTCTCTTCTCCCTCTGGGATGCCTATAATTTGTATGTTTGTGCATTTGTTGTTGTCATTTAAATCCCCAAGTCCCTCCTGGATTTTTTTCTCTTTTTATCTATCTGTTCTACTCTCTGCTTGATTTCAGTTGTACTCTCTTCCACTTCACTAATTCTTTATTCTGCCTGTTCAAATCTGCTGTTATGTGATTCCAGTGTCTTTTTGATTTTTGGATTGTGTCATTCATCACCATCATATCCGTTATCTCTTTATGTATGTTTACAATTTCTTCAGTATGTTCTCCCAGTGTCTTCTTAATATCCTTAAGTTCTTCCTTCACTTTATTAAGTTGGTCCATGATATTTGTTCGGATATTTCTGATTAGTTGTTCGATGCTCTGCATCTCTTCCAGGTTTTTAGTTTGTTCATTGAGCTGGTCCATGTCTTCCTCTTTCTTAGTATTGTTTGTAATTTTTTGTTGCCCTCTGGTCATTATTTATCTAGATGGGTTCATTCAGTTGATTAGCTTCTCTCTCTGCTTTAGAGTTTTGTTTAGCTGCTGGTTTGTGCATGTGTTAAGTTTTCTTTTTGACACTTTGTTCTTCTTGTTCTATTTCCTTGCTCTTTTCTGTGTTCCAGTTTTATCTTGAGCAATCTATCTCTCTGTCCATCTCCCTCCAAATTGATGCCCCAAAGGGTCCTGCTCTGTTGGCTCCCAGAACATCTCATTTGGGTAGGATCCTGTCCTCAGTCAGCTGTCTTTTGTGAGAGAGATGGTGAGCATCCACTTAAACTGATGCCATCTTGCCTTCCTCCTCTACAATATCTATTTTCACTAAAGACAACTTCATGATTTTGTGCTCAACACAGCTTAAATATAAATTTTCCTAAAGAGAAGTAGAAATCTCCCTTATTTAATCTTCTTTGAATTATCTTGTTCTATTAGGCTCTGTGTAAAACATGGGTAGGTTTTATTTCCAATATACATCTGGGATATTCATTCGCAGGAGAAATCTTATTTTTTTTGTGTGGCAATACACAGCCAAAATCACAATCTAGTATTTGCAATTTGTATCAGTTTCCAATGTTGCTGTAAGAAATTACCACCAACTGGTAGTATAAAACAACTCAAATTTATTACCTTTCAGTGCTGGAGTTCAGAAATACAAAATGGATAAATCAGTCTAAAATTATCTTGTTTGAAGGTATATGACCTTTACAAGGCTCTAGGGAAAAATCTGTCTTGATTGTCTTTTCCAGATTCTAGAGGATACCCACAATACTTAGCTCAATGACTTCTTCCATCTCAAATGCCAGTAATGGACAGTCAAGATGTTCTCATATCACATCCCTCTTACACTGACATTTATGCCTTTCTTCTCAACATTTTAGGACCACTATGATTATATTGACTGACACAGATAATGCAAGATAACGTCCCTGGGTTATGCTCAGTTAATTAGCAACCTTACCTCCATCAGTTGTTTCATTGCCCTTTTCCAGGTAGTTTAATCTATTTCCAGGTTCCAGAGACTAACGGTTGCCATTATATTGTCTTCCATAATATGTGATTAAATTTTGGCCAACTTGATACAAACTGAAGTCTTTTAGTTGGGTCTCATAGGAATACACATAGGATCCTAACTTAAAAAAATTGAACAGTACAATATTGAGCAAGATAAGTCAGATACAAATTAATAAACCTTTTCTTATTCCATTTATCCAAAATCATAATGTGAATATAACTAATACCAATAAAATGTATGCATTAAAATGGTTAAACTGGGATATTTTGGATAAGGAGAACAGAGAGAGACAGAGGAAGATGGCAGAATCACATAAAAATGACAAAAAGTATTCTATGCTGTTAGAATTTCAGATATTGATGACCCAGTTGAAGGGAGTGGTGATTAGATTTGAGCACAGAGGTAGTTTGTAACCCTAATCATGTTCTAGTGCTTGGTTTGGGTTCTGGCTATATGGAATATATTCAGTTCGTGAAATTCACTCAGTTTACAATATGGCATTTTTCCTTATATATGTTATACTTCAATAAAAGAATCTGTACACAAAATCCATCTAGCACTCCATTTGGAACATGCCCTTTTTTCTTCTCTGAGTCTCTATGACTAGCATATCAATTCAGTGTCTGGAGGTACAGCCTATATACTGTCACCTTTAAGATGAAACCCACATGATGAGAAAACTTCATGAACACTGAATCTGTAATACTGTCAAGAAGATGCTCTAAAAAGCCTGGACACCTTAGCCCTAGTTATGTGCTGTGTGGATTAACAAAGCCTTAAATTCTATAAACCATTGTTTTGTCTGGGCTTTCTTTTATTTGCAACTGAATGCTATCTCTGACAAAATTCACTGTTTATGACATAGGATAGAAGTTTTTAATTTTACTACTTATAAAACACTGACATTAGGTTCTAAAAATTATTATATCCATGTCATTTTCATGACAGTAGTGAAATTTTACTGGATTTTAACTTTTGTTGATCTCTACACATGAAAAAATTCCTTGACAAATTATAAGGCCTCAGAGGAAAGCTACTACATTAGAGAAAAATCCAAGGATATGCCATATCTGAAGGTCATGAAGAACAAAAATGTATTTTCTGCATAATGTAGGAAAAAGTGCACATGAAATCAATGTTCAAATGCACAAAAGGCTGGCAGAGGTACAGCAAAATCACATAATCCTATCTCTGCTGATAACCATGTAGTGAGCAGAGACACCCATCTGTACTCCATCACCAGCTCAGCTCAATCCTCAAATTTAGGAAGATATAATGGTTAGGCTAATGTTTCAACTCAACTAGGTAATTGTGCCCAGATGTTTGGAAAAGCCAACACTGGCCTGATTATAATATAATTAATGGGCTTATGTCATCAGTGCGTTTACTGCATAGATGGCTGTTTACATTGATGATCAACCAGGGAGATTGCCATCAGCAATGAGTTACTTTTTATCCAATCAGTTGAATTCCTTAAAAGGGGAAGCAATTTCAGCATTCAGAGATTTTCCCTGCTTAACTTTTGACAACCAACTTCCCCTGGAAACTCAAGAATTCTTCAGCTCTGGTAATCAATGAGCAAGATATGAGTTCTCTGGACTTAATGAATTACCTGGGAAGAAAAAAAGATACTTTGTCTCAGTCTGGGAATGGTGAGTCAGAGATGAGTGGCAGATAAAAAACCTTTTACATCTGGAGAGACTTGACTTTCTGGAGTAGAAACTCCATTGCTTCTCATCGAGTGTATTTTTTAACTCATATTCTTCTCCAAAAATATCCATTGAATCATTGAGCAGGGAGTTAGAAAAACTTAAGTCTTCAAGATATAGTCCTTAGACTGCTCGACCATCTTGACGAGTGCTGTATCTTGAAGTTTGAGTTTTTCCAACTCCCCTCTCAGCAATTGAATGGAATCTTTTGGAGAAGAATGTGAGAGATAAAGTAATTTACACTCTCTCCCACCTAATTCTGTACGTTATGGCAAGATATATAATGGCCTTCATCTGCCATTGCAATGTCATTCAGGACAATTCCCAAGTCACAAAAATGCCCCCATATTACACTTGTTTTTCCCTCTTCCTGAACTCAGAGCCTCCAGTGACCACTATATCCAAATCAATGATATAATTTTTCCATTGCTAGAATCACAATATGTCTATAGTAGAAAACTAGCAAGTCTATTTTAGTCTATAGTACACCAGCCACTCCTGAGGATTCTGGGATGGTGATGTCCACTCCACCTCTAATTGAGAAGGGTCTGTGATCCCATAGGGTCAATGGATGGGGCCCTTTTGCTTTCAGTTATAGACTCTTTCAGTTTCTTGGTATGATTGTTGCTCATTATCACCTCCTTCTTAGTTGTCCTTGGTGAGACCAATGAACTGCAGTGTAGGTGTTGCAGCTTTGTTGAGATTTAGGGCCCAGTTGGCATATGGGTAGCTCAAAATTTTAGTCTCTTGGATGTACACCTAGCAACTCTAGTACAAAGTATGGGTTCAGATAAAAGGACAGAAGAACCATGTGTCGGTTAAACACAACTGAGTGAAACTCTGTCACATTGGGGAGCATAAATTCCAAAGTAGGTCCCACTGGCAAGGCACCAAACTCCTGAGCTATCTGCCTTGACTGTAGTGTCTGGATGTCTGCAGAACCCTCAGGAGCCCCACTATTTGGGGTAGTATCTACTTTGACAGTCAATGAGGTCCTCTGAGTTGTGCATAAGCGTAACCTCTGGAATGACGTCCTGACTCACATTGAAGTCTCTTAGACATATAAATTCATTTGTCTTTACTTTTTCCCCCTTTTGGTCAAGGTCTTTATCCAGTTGCATTCCTAGTTGGTGCTTGGTAATAATCCCTTGGTGCAAGAGGTATTTCTAGACAGGAATCAAAACTCTTGTGTCATTCATATTGATAATGAAGATTGATGATAATTTTGACAATAAGTGTGATTTAAAAGGATGATAGAGTAAATGCATAGTTTATTCTTTCACCAACCATTTAGAGGTTTCATGATATTTAATAAAAGGGCATATATTTTGTTTATAAGAATAAGATGAGTCATAATTGTAGGCATTACTGGAAGTTTCAAGCTGAAGTGAGAATATAATCTTGTAAAATAATATAGAATAAGCAACACAAGTCTGCATAACAATGAACATACCCCCCTACATATGGGAACCAGAATTTCATACTTCAATGTGTATACATACATCATCAAAACTAAGTCACTCTATAATTAAACAGTGCATGATAGAAAACTTTCCTTCTTGATATTTGTCCTCTAGGCGGTGTGTATTTGGTAAACACATTTTGCTTTAGTAACTATGCCAGAGCCCATTCATTAAAAATACTGTGGGCAATGATCTGAACAGAAGAATGGATACTAATAAGGAGAATGAAGCTAGAGGACCAGAAATTAAAAATCACAAATTTTGGAAATTTGACATTATTAGAATGTTCTTTTAAGGCTCATATAGAAAATGGGATGACAGGCAGAAAAGTGCAATACCTTACTTAAATACTTTCCTTTACATTAAAATTATATAAATAGACATGTAACCTGTGAACTTTTTAACATAGGAGCAGGAAAATTCCCTATCAGGCTTAGGAAAACAAAGGAGAAAGGCTTATGATAATAAATGGCAGTTGAGGAAAAATTAAACCTCAAGAAATCCATGCATATTGTGGTATGTTGGAACTTTCAAATAGGAAAATCTTAATAAAAGAAATTATTTAAAATCAAACAAATTTAATTTCTATAAATTAAAATTTAAACAGACACTTTTTACTTGCATATTTTGATCAAAGAATCATAACTTCTGTATCTGTCTTTGAACTCTGAAATAACAAGCACCTCTTCCACTCAGGGACAAATGATGCTGTTAAGGATCCCTTTCAAAAATTTTTTTCAGACTGCCCTTTATGTCTTTATTTTTCAGACTGTAGATAAATGGGCTCAGAATGGGAGTGACCACAGCATCTATCACTGAGATTGGTGTACTTGAATTTGTGTTGTGAGAAGGAGCAAAATTAAAGTAAGCACCTAGAGTTGAACAATAAAATAAGGAGACCACTGAGAGGTGAGATGCACAGTTGGAAAATGCTTTATTCTTTCCCTGAGCTGGTGAGATTGCACGTATGGAGGAAACAATTTTAGAATAAGAGAAACGGATCTCAGTGAGGGCAATCACACTGAACAACCCAGCTGCAAAATACATCACTATGTCATTGATGAAGGTTTCAGAACAGGAAAGCTGAACCATCTGACTCAGTTAACAGAAAAAGTGTGGGACTTTCAAGTGTATACAACAGGAGAGTTTGCAATACCACTGAGCTTTGTAAAAAAGAATGCAGAGCACTCATGGCCCAGGACCCCAGAATCATCAGTCCACAGAGCCGGGGATTCAAGGTTACTGTGTAGTGCAATAGGTGACAGATGTCCATGATGTGGCCATACTCCATCACAGCCAGGAGGAAGTCTTCTAATGCTACAAAGAACATGAAAAAAGACATCTTAGTGATGCATCACCATAGGAAAGAACTTTGCCCTGTGTCTGAATACTGACTAGCATCTTTGGGATGGTGGTGAAGATAAAACAGATGTCAGACAAGGACTGGTTGGAGAGGAAGAAATACATGGGCATGGAAGGTAGGAGTCAGTGATGGTGGCCAGGATGCTGAGCGTTTCCCAAAGATGGTGACAAGGTAAATGGACAGGAACAACCAAAAAAGTAAGACTGCAATGCCCATTCTTCTGAAAATCCAAGAAGAAGAATTGTGGGATTTATGTTTTGTTTCCTGGTTCCATGAACCTGATGTAACTACAAGGAAAGAGAAAAAGATCATGACTCATTTTCACACAATCTTGCTGTTTTAGTTTGCTAAAATTTACTGGAACCAATATAACAGAAGTGGGTTGGCAGTTTATAGTGGAAATTTCTTAGGTGGAAACCTTAAAAT
The DNA here is from genome assembly GCA_026826555.1 of Tolypeutes matacus. Lineage (NCBI taxonomy): Eukaryota > Metazoa > Chordata > Mammalia > Cingulata > Chlamyphoridae > Tolypeutes > Tolypeutes matacus. Next base: position 1,941,005 of record JAKSZT010018048.1, read on the forward strand.
TCTGAGGTTATTAAAGTGCCTAAATCAGGGCATTATCTGAAGCCCAGGTACCAATGATCATGAAGTCTTTTCTCACATGTCAAGGCACATGGTGGCATCTTCTTCTCTTCTATGTTTTGTTGTATCACCTCCTGGATGCTCCAACTTTGGCTTCCTTTTTGAAGGTCCACTCTGAGATCCTGGGTTCCTTCTCTCAATCTCTATGGTGTTCTAGTATTTCTTCATATGTTTCTTCCATGTTTAAAGAACTCCAGTAAAAGGGTTAAGACTCAACTTGGGTCATGGCCTACTGAAAGTATCTAATGAAAAGAAATGTCACTTAACTGAATCCAATCAAAATGTCCCATCTACAATAGGTTTACATGCACAGGAATGGATTAGCTCTAAGAACATGTTCTTATGGGATTCCCTCAGCTTCAAGCTTTCACACAGCCATTACAACGTGTAGCAGAAATGTTACCATTTCCAATTTTCATTCATGAAATGAATGGCTATGATTTTTTCATACATCTAGTCTTTGGGGATTAATTGTGCCAACTCTGATTAGGATTTCCTGTTTCACTATCAGCCTTTTCTTCAAGAAGTCATGCATTCTACAACTTCTAGAAAATACCAATTCATCCATTAGAGGAATTTATATTGTCCTAGCACAGTCAAGGCAATAGGATCACAGTGCTAGGATACAAAAGATCCCACAATCTGATGATGGGGAAGAAATATAAGTAAATAATTAAGAATCCTATAATGTCTCAAGGCTTTTATAAAAAAGGAAATCAAATGCTGTTAGAAATCAGACAACAACATTGGCAGTGCTATTTTCTTTTTGCTGGTGTTCAAGTAAGTCAAACAGACGAGGTGACATTTTAACAGAGGTCCTGTGATGTGAAGTTGGGAGCCACAATCAAACCTTGAGAAATGCATGGCCAGCTAAGATAATATCTAAGATACAGGACCTAAGAAAAGCTTTAAATTAGATGTTCAGGGTAAATTAGGAATTCAGTGTGGTGAAGGGAGAGAGGAAGTAGGAGAGTGATAAGAAATGATATCGCAGAAGTTTTAAGAACAAGGTGGTGATTGTGAGAAGATGGCAGAGTGAAGAGCTCCAGAACCCATTCCTTCTACCAGAGCACTTTTAAACAGACAGGAACTGTGGTGAAAATCTATTTTGAAACACTGGAGTCCAGAAAAACACTGTACATCATCCAGGCATGAGCAGGCAGAAGAGACACATAAATTACAATAAAGAACAGTAAATTGCTCTCTCCGGTGAGAGGCTACTGATGACAATATCCCACTCTTAGAATATGGGGTCCACTCCATAGCTAACTTACTGGTTAAAGGAAGGGACATAAAAAATCCTCTTCCCCAAGACCAGCCTGTTGATCCTTAGTCATGGCTTTTGATTAGTGATTTTGGATTGATGGGGACACAGGACTGAGGATGACCATAGTTTCAAACTGCCCAGGACAAAGGAGAGGGTGGAGAAGACTTAAAGATGCTACAATTCCTCAGGAATGTGTGGGACAGTCAGTTTAAGGGCTGTATTGCTGGGCCAGCCAAGAAAGTTCAGCATTGGAAAACCAAGGAAGAAGCTCTTGGCACCCTTCCTGAGACCTTCCCCAGGGCACTGTGTAGCTGGTCTGCAACCCCTTCATGTGTCCCTGGCCCTGTGTCAGCTGGGAAGACTGACCTGGAAAAGTCCTATCTGAAATGCCAGCCACTTTAGCCAAAGCAGCTTGAGAAAATGAAATTAGTACAAGAATATATAAAGGCAGACAGTCTGGGGAAAATGCTTGCCAGCTTCAAAGACCTGGGAGAAGGAAGTCAGTCTCAGAAACAGAGGGGACAACCAAACTACTGTAAACAGGGGAATTCCAATGCAGCTAATAAGCAAAAGAGCAGGGCAAGACAGTGATCCAGAAAGACAGAGAAAATCCCACACACTATATTTGTCTTGGGCAGATCATCGTGATAGGAGGGCTGAAGCACAAGAAAATCTGCCTTATCACCAGCTTGATAGAAAATAAAGAAACTGATATCTCAGAAAATAAGGCCAAGAGTTAATATTTTACAATGTTAAAATATGTAGTGTGCAGAAAGTGGCATTGAAGACAGTAGGCAGAGTCTGACCCTCTCATGACAGGGGAGTGGAGAGGACAGAGGCCCATCTGAGAGAGCTGCTTTGAATTTGTATAGAACGGATAGGTGTCCTGAGTCATCAGGATGGGTTCTGGAGAGAGAAAGAAGCCAAAATAACACCATGAGTTGCTCACTCATGTGCCTAGATGCAGCAGGTACACGCCACCCTCAAGGTGAGCAGCCTAGCTGAAGCCTTTGGATCTCTGTTCCACTGCTCCAATCAGAGTGGGAGAGGGCATTCCCTGGGAGAAAGAGGGGTCTGGGAGGGGGTAGTGTGCTTTATTAGTGGTAAGTTTAGCCAGTTGAACACCCTTTGAATCTCTGAAAGAACCCGGACCAGTCAGGGAGAGAGGAGGGAGATCTCCTCAGACAGGCTGTCATGACCAGCTGCTCAGAGAGAAAGGAATTAGATTAGAGAGGGGGTGGGGACTGACAGGCATCTAATCAGCAGGACTCAGGCAAACTATTAGAAATCTAACCTGCCAGAAGGAACTGGGGCAGATGGCTTTCTGAAAGACTAACTAACCTAAGGAGACACTTTAGCTTAGGGTAGGAATTCCCACCTTGCATATATGAAGTCCTTGGTTCAATTCCTGGCTCTTCTTAGATGAGTGATCCACTAGGTTATCAAGAATCCAGCTGATACTTTGAAAGGAAACATATAGACATTCTTTTTGTATTAGCTTTTCTTGGATCTCTTATTTTAAATAAAAATAAGGTACCTTTTTATTTTCCTTATTTTACTCACTAAAACCCAGTTCAAATCCTGCAGAAGGCAGGCAGGATGGTGATTGATTGATTAATACAGGAAACTGAGAAGCTTCCTAGGGGCCTAAGAGGGAAGGAAGTTCCCCCCCCCCTTTTTTTTTCTGTTCCTTTTTAATCCTTTTTTAAATTAACTGCTCTTGGCTTGTTTCTTGTTTGTTGTTTTTCCCCTTGCTTTGATTCCTTTTTTCTTTTTTTTATTGATTTTTCTACCTATGCTATCTCTCTTCTTTCCTTCTTGTAATTCTTCCATTTCATCTCTTTCTGATTGATCTTCAATTTTCTTGCTTTTATTTCTCTTGCAATTTTCTCTGTTTTCTTTCTGTTTTATTGTTTTTATATCTTTTTCTCTTTTTTTTTTCTTTTCCTCTCTTCTCATAATTCTGGCCTTTTATTTCATTCTATATATATGTCTCTATTCTGTTTCTCATTTCTTTGTTTCTACTCCATTTTTTTATTATTCTTTGTACTTCTTACTTTTGTTTATTATGCATTTTCCTAGGTCTTGTAAAGTTCCTTTCCTACCTTTTACTATCATTATCACTATTATTCTTTTTCTCTTCTCATTTCTTTCTGTCTCTGATCCTATTTTTTTTCCAAGGGAACAGAAACAACTGCAAGGACATAAAATCAGAGGAACCAAGTGTCAAAAAGGAAACCTACCACACATACATACACAAAACCAAAATAAAACCCTACAATAAAAGAGAATCTAACCAACCATATAAGCACATCAAGATAAACAGATGCCAACACACCAACAAAAAATTAAAAGCCATATGAAGAAACAGGAGAATAATGCCCAGTCTAACAAACAAAATGAAAAAAAAAACCAGGAGGAAATGCCAAACATGGAACAACTAATCAGGAATGTCCAAACAAATATGATGAATCAGCTAAATGAAGTGAAGGAAGAGAAAAAGATATTAAGGAGACACTGGGGGAGCATACTAAAAAAAATGCAAACATACATAAAAAGAAAACAGATATGCTGGTGATGAATGGCACAATGCAAGAAATTAAAAATACCCTCAATGCACATAACAGCAGATTTGAACAGGCAGAAGAAAGAATTAGTGATGTTGAAAACAATACATCTGAGATCAGACAGAAAGTAGAACAGACTTAAAAAAAGATAGAAAAAATCCACAGGGACTTAGGGATTTGAATGACAACGCAAAATGCACAAATATACTCATTATAGGCTTCCCAGAGGAAGAAGACATGGGAAAGGGGGAAGGAGTGTTGTAGGAACTAATAGCTGAAAAATTCCCAATCCATTTGAGGAACATGGACATATATGTCTGGGAAGCACAGCACAATTCAAACAGTATAAACCCTAACAGGCCTACCCCAAGAAACATACTTGTCAAATTATCCAATGTTCAAGACAAAGAGAGAATACTGAAATCAGCAAGAGAAATGAGGTACATCACATACAAGGGAAGTTTGATAAGATTAAGTTCTGATTTCTCATGTGAAAACCAAGGATCAAAGAAGGAAGTGGTATGACACAGTTAAAGTTCTAAAAGAAAAAAAAATACTTCCAGCCAAGAATTCTCTACCCAGGAAAGCAGGCAGGCAAAAATGAGAAAGAGTTCAAAATATTCACAGATAAACAGAAATTAATATATTTTTGAACAAGAAATCTGTCCTTCAAGAAATACCAAAGTGTTTTTTTTTTCCAAAGGAAAAAAACAGGAAAAACAATTTTGGGGAAAGGGTAGGAAAGAAGATTTTTGGTAAAAATGGCTAAAAAGATTAAAAGAGAAAAAAAAAACATATGACACATATAAACCTAAAGAAAACATAGATAATATAAGTAATTATTGACAGCAATACAATTGAATGAAAATGGATTAAACTCTTTAATCAAGAGACACAAACTGGCAGACTGGATAAGGAAAAATGACTCATCTATATGCTGTGTAGAGGAAACTCACCTTAGACCAGGGAGGCAAGGATGATGAAGTTGAATGGTTGGAAAACAATTTTATCTGCAAACAATAACCAAAAAAGGGTGGGAGTAGCTATACTAATATTGGACAAAATAGATTTTAAATGAAAAACTATTGTAAGAGACAAATAAAGAAACTACATATTAGACAGGGTAATGTTTCAAGAAGAAAGAACAATCATAATCATTTATGTACTTAACCAGGAAGCCTCAAAATGCATGAAGTAAACATTGAAAAATCTAAGTGGACAAGTAGATGCACCTACAATTATAGTGAAGGACTACATTAGTCAGTCAAAGAGCTATTGATGCAAAGTACTTGAAATCTGTTGTCTTTTATAAAGGGTATTTATTTGGGGTAGGAGCTTACAGTTACCAGCCCATAAAGAGTAAGTTACTTCCCTCAACAATGTCTGTTGCCATGTGTTGGAGCAAGATGGTTGCCAATAACTTTAAGGGTTCAGCCTTCCTCCTCCTCCCAAGGTCCTATGATCCCAGCTTTTCCAATATCAGTTGTAGGCTGGGAAAAGTCTTGTCTCTCTCCCAGGTCTTGTTTCTCTCTTGGCTCAGTTGCTCTGCTCTCTCCACAATGCCAGCTTTAAACTATCAGGTGAAAAGCTTGTCTCTCTTCACCATGTTTCTGCTGTGTCTATTGAAGTCTTCTTTCTTTCTTCCCAAATCTGCTTCTCTGTGTATTTACTTCCCAGAGTTCCAGCTCAAAACTCCAACTGTCTTATCTGCCTAGTCATTTTCTCTGAGAGTCCCCACCTGCTATGGGGTGGTAACTTGATGTCCTACTCATGTGGCCCAATCCAAACCCTAGTCATAATTTAATCAAGTAAAAGTGAAATCTCTGTATGCCATACTATCTAAGGCTATCATTAGCCCACAGGAATAGACCAGGTTACAAACATAATCAGACTTTCTTATGCAATTCATCAATAATATCAAGCAGCCACAAGTACCTTAATAAATCATTAGTACCATTAGACAGAACATCTCAACAGAAGATCAATAAAGAAACAGTGACTTGGATTAATACATTAGATGATCTAGACATAATAACCATATGGAACATTACACACAAATACAGCAGGATATACATTCTTCTCAAGAACACATGGATCATTCTCCAGGACTGATGGCATGATATGTCACAGAACAATTCACAATAATTTCAGAAAGATTGAAATTATGGAAAGTAATTTCCCTAAACATAATGGAATGACACTGGAAATCAGTAAGAGGCAGAGAACTAGATTAGGCATAGAGATATGGAAGGGAAACAACACACTTAGACAATCAGTCAGTCAAGGAGGAAATTGCAAAAGAAATCAGTAACTCCCTTGAAATGAAGGACAATTACAACACAATATATCAAAGCCTGTGGGATGCAGATCAAAGATCTAACTGCACATCAGAAGGAATTAAGAAAAGTAAAACAAACTAACCCCAGAGAAAGTAGAAAGAAGGAAATAATAAAGATTAGAGCAGAGCTAAATGAAATTGAAAATTAGAAAGCATGAGAAAAAAATAAAACCAAAAGTTGGTAGTTGAGAAGGTTAAAGAAAGTGACAAACCATTTGCTAGATGAACAAACAGATAATGGAAAAGATGCAAATAGATAAAGTGACAACCGAGGAAGGGGCTATCACCACTCATCCAAAAGAAATAAAGAGTATCATAAGAGGATAATTTGAAAAATTATATGCCAAATAGATGGATAACTTAGATGAAATGGACAAATTCCTAGAATCACACAAACTACCTGCATTGAGAGAAGAAATTGTTGAACTCAATGCACCAATCACAAGTTACCAGATTAATTAGTCATCAAAAATCTCCCAAGAAAGAAGGACTCAAGACCAGATAGCTTCACAGGTGAATTCTATCAAACATTCCATAAAGAAATAACATCAATCCTGCTTAAATTCCTCCAAAATATAGAAGTAGAGGGAACATTGCCTAACTCATCCTGTGATGTCAACACAACCATAATACCAAAGCCAAACAAAGATGACATGAGAAAGGAATAGTATAGACCAACCTCTCTAATGAAACTAGATGCTAAAATCCTCAATTGCATTCAACAACACATCAAACAAATTATACACCATGATCAAGTGTGTTTCATCCCTGGTATGCAGGTATGGTTCAACATAAGAAAATCAGTAAACTTAATACACCATATTAAAAGAATGTAAGAAAAAAATCACATGATCATCTCTATTGAAGCAGAAAAAGCATTCAACAAAATATAACATCCTTTCCTGATAAAAACACTTCAAAAGATAGGAATAGAAGGAAATGAGATAAGGGTTATATATGAAAAACCCACAGCTTACATCATATTCAAATTTGAAATACTAAAATCTTTTCCTTTAAGATCAGGAAAAAGACAAAGATGCCCACTGTCACTGCTCTTATTTAATATTGAGTTAAAAATATTTGCTTGAGCACTTAGTCAAGAAAAGGTATAAAAGGCATCCAAAATGGAAAGGAAGAAGTAAAAATTTCACTATTTGCAGATGACATTATCCTATACATAGAGAGCCTTGAGAAATCTACAACAAAGTTTTTATAACATATAAATGAGCTCAATAAGTTGGCAAGTTATAAGATCAACATGCAAAAATCAGTAGCATTTCTGTACACTAATAATGAGCAATCTGAGGTTGAAAATAGGAAGAAAATCCCATTTACAATAGAAACTAAAGGAATCAAATACCTAGGCATAAATTTAGCTAAAGATGTGAAGGACTTGTATGCAGAAAACTACATAACACTGTTAAAATAAATCAAAGAAAACCTATATAAATTGAAGTATAATCCCTGTTCATGGATAGGAAGATTAAACATCATTACGATGTGTATCTTATACAAACTGATTTACAGAGTTAATGCAATACAAATAAACTTCATTACAGCATTTTTTACTGAATTGGAAAAGCTAACTATGAAATTTATTTTAAAGTTAAAGGGCCCCGAAGAGCTAAAAACATATTGAAAAAGAAAAATGAAACTGAAAGAATCACAGTCCTGACTTTAAAACATACTACAAAGCTACAGTGGTCAAAATTGACCAATGAAAGAGAACTGAGATGTAGGTCCTCATATATATCGTCAACTGGAGATATATTGGGAGAGAATTGCCTCTTGAACAAACAGTGCTTGGAGAACTGAATATCAATATCTAAAAGAATGAGAGAGGATCACCATCTCACACCCTATACAAATATTAATTAAAGATTAATCAAAGATCTAAATATAAAAGCCAAGACCATAAATCTCCTGGGAGATAATTTAATGAAGCATCTACAAGATCTTCTGTTAAAAATCAGTTGCATAAACTTTACACCCAAAGCAAGAGCAATAAAAGAAAATAGATAAATAGAAATTCCACAAAATTAAAATCTTTTGTTCTTTAAAGGAGTTTGTCAAGAAAGTGCAAAGGTAGCTTACTCAATGAGAAAAAACATTTGGTAACTATCTATCTTATAGAGGCCTAATATTGAGCATATATAAAGACAGCTTACATCTCAAAAATAAATAAAACAACCCATGTATAAAATGGGCAAGTGATTTGGATAGATAATTCTCCAAAGAGGAAGTACGAATATCTAAAAAGCACATGAAAAGATGCTCAACATCTCTTGTTATGGGGGAAATGCAAATCGAAATTACAATGTGATATAATCTTACAACCATTAGACTGGTAGCTATTTTTAAAAAGAAGACTGCAAGTGTTGGAGAGGATATGGAGGAAAAGGAACACATATACACTGCTGGTGGGAATGTAGAATGGTGAAGCCATTGTGGCCCTTACTTTGCATGAAGTAAGCCAGTCACTGAAGAAAAAATGCTACATGACCTCACTGATATGAATCAAGCAAATTGAGCAGACTCACAAAGCTAGAGTCTGGAAGATAGTTTTACAGGAGACAGATAGGAAGTAGAGGTTTGTGAGCCAAAGTCCATATTGGCTAAATCTATAAAAATGTGGAAAGGAGCAGTTGTGCAGTGGATGGGTATGCCACTGTTGCAGTGATGGTATTGGATTCATTGGTGCTGGTCTGTGAGAGGAGAATTTGGGGGTTGGATATGACTATCTGTGGAACTAATGGGAAGTTTGGGGAATGAAGCAGGTGAACTCTGGGGAGTTGCAGGACTGTGGTTAAAACTACAACGTTGGAATTGTTCTTTTGGCAAACATGGCAGGGGGTGATTATTGGTGTAGAGTGCTGGAATTTATGATCCCAAGTGTGACAGAGTTGGATTCATTTGTGATTTCCCTTCTATTTCAAACTATAGCTAATAATATACTTGATAGGTGTATGTTCAAGACACTTAAATGTTGGATCTGTCCTTGTGCAAGATGGGCCCTGAATCTCTGCAGAGTTGCAGCACCTACTCTCCAGTTCATTGGACTCACCCAGGACAGTTAACAAAGTGATGATAATGGACAATGCCCATCCCAAGAAACAGAGAGAGTCTGCAACTGCAAGCAAGATAGTTCCATCCATCTGTGTTATAAGATCTATGCCCCCTCTCAATGAGAGGCAGAGTGGGCAAGACCATACCAAAATCTTCAAGACTGGGCATTGAACAATGGACTAAAGTTGACTTACTATTATTTTACTATAGACTTATTGTTAATCTAGCAGTTGAAGAACTTTCATCATTGATGTGGAGGCAGTGTCCCAAAGAGGTTCTGGGTGGAGGGTGAGAGAAAAATAGGTGTAATATGGGGAAGTTTGGGGACATTGGACTTATCCTGCATGAGGCTGCAGTGACAGATACAGGCCATTATATATTTTGCCATAACATAACAAAATTACATGCAACAGAGTGTAAAGTATAATACAAACTTAATCCACGTAGCAGCAATGCTTTTATATGTGTTCATCGATTGTAGCAAATCTGGGAAAGTGTGGGAGTGTGTGCAAAGTGGCATATGAGAATCCCCTATATATTTTTGTAACATTTATGTAATCTAAAATTTCTTTAAATAAATAAAAAATTGAACAAACAAATAAATAAATAAATAAATAAATAAATAAATAAATAAATAAAGGCAAGATTAAGACAGGCCTAGACAAACAAATGTTGAGGGAGTTCTTCACCAGTAGATTTGTCCCACAAGTAGTGCTAAAAGGATCCTCCAGACTGAAAGGACAGTACACTAGACAGTGGTTCAAAGCAGAATAAAGAAGCCAAGAACTTTGGTAAAGGTAACCATTATCATGATTATAAATGCCAGAATTATTGCATTGCATAGTTGTAAATGTCAGAATTATTACAGTGTGCTCTACTACTTATTTACTAAAGTTCCTAAAATGTGAATGCATAAAAAGTATTGATAAGTATATGCTTTGGACTTAAAATGTACAATGATATAAGTGGTAATAAGTACAAAAAAGTGGGAAGTTAGAGTAGTATAGGAAAGCATATATGTATGTTATTGAAGTCAGGTTCGTATCAAAACAAATACAATTGTCATGTATATTTAGGATGTTAAATTTTAACCCCATTGTAACTAAAAGGAAATTAGATTTTAAATATATCCAAATTATAACTGTTTGGGAATTTGATGTAATTATGAATTCCAAAAATATAATTGGATCATGCTTGTAAACTGATCTGTTAATCTGGGCATGATTAAGTTATGGTTAGGGCATTGACTGGGCCACATAAGTAGGGCTTTGAGCCCCACCCCTTGGTGGGTGGGGAATCAAATAGAAAAGGCATGGCAAGAACAGAGTTAAAGCAGTTTTTGAGAAGCAGTTTTGATGTTGGAGAAAAGGCCCCAGAAGAAAAGAAGTGAGCCGTTCTCCTGATAGTCTACAGCTGACCTTGTGGAGGAACCAGAAGAGCTAAGCCCGGAGAGAAATGCAGCCCCAGGAAGAGAGGAACGCTAGAAACCTGAACACTGGCAAACATCGGCAGCTGTCTTGCTCCAACATGTGGCAATGAACATTGGTGAGAAGAAACTTAATGCTTTATGGCATGGTATCTGTGGACTTCTACCCCAAATAAATACTCTTTATAAAGACCAACCCATTTTTGGTATTTCATATTAGCACCCCTTTGGCTGACTAATACACAAATAAAAAAGAGAAGGCACTCAATAATGTTCAAAAAATTTAAGAAATATAAAAGTAGGCACTGACAGAAGAAGTGAGGGATGAAAATAGTTATGATGGACAAAGAATATAACTACTGATAATGCAGAAAAAAGTCATGCATTAGCAATAGTGAATTTAAATATGAATGGCTTAAACTCTACAGGCAGAATACAAAGATTGACAGAATGGATCATAAATGCTTATCCAACTTTATATTGTCTGCAAAAGACTTACTTTGTATTCAAAGATACCAATAAGTTTAAAGTGAATGTATGGGCAAACATATATTATGCAAGTACTAGCAGAATGAATGCTGAGGTAGCTATACTATTAAAAGAAAGTTTCAGAAAGTGATTACTCCAGGCATCCCTGAGTGAGAAGGTGACATTTTCCAGATGGGAGGGGGTGAAAAATTCCAATTGAAATAGTGGGAGAAACCCCGAGAGATGGAGGCAGGGGTGTAAAGGAGCTGATGAAGGTGCAAGTCAAGATCAAGGTCAAGGATGCCATGGACAAGGTGAAGGAACCCTTAGGGTGCTGCATAAATGTCTGTATGTGTATCTCCATGTGTAGCTTTTTCGTGTTTGATTTTTTTTTTTTTTTTTTTTGTGGTTTGCACTATTTTTTTTAATTTTTATTGAGGGTAAAAATTAAAATTTTCACAATACATACCAATATTTGCAAAATGATCTATAAATATATATGCATATATGTGCATTTGCTTACAAAAATGTGATATATATATATATATATATATATATATATATAAATATATTTTAAGAGGTGCTTAGATTACCCAAAATATTACACAGAACCCACTGGGATTCCCATGTTGCCCACCTCCCACACCTCCCACCACATCCCACACAAACATCTCCCACGTGTGGCCCACCACCTTCAATGGACTTACACATCCTGGGGCCTTGCCACCAACCATAGACCACAGTTCACATCGTAGACCACACTCTCTTCCACATAGTTCTGAGTGGTGTGTGCTGATTTATAATGGCCTACATCCGTTGCCACAACAGTACTCAGGACAACCTCCAAATCCCAAAGAAGCCCCTGTATTTCAACTGCTCGTCCCCTCCCTGCCCCAAAAGTGTCAAGTGGCCACTGGCTCCACCTCATTGTTATAATTTCTTCCATTGCTAGAATCACCATATGTGTACAACAGAATACCATCAAGTCCACTCTAGCCCATAGTTCTTCCCCCAATCCTGAGGGGACTGGGATGGTGATGTCCACTCCACCTCCAAGTGAGAGAGGGCCCATATCCCATGTATATGGTGGGTGGGATGATCCTGCCTGCAATACAAGGGACAAAGATGGTCATTATATACCAATAAGTGGGACAACTCAACAAGATGATGTAACAATTATAAATATACATGCACCTAACTGCAGACCCTCAAAATATATGAAGCAAATACTGACAAATATGAAAGAATGGATGGTTCTTCATTGTAAATATGAGACTTTAATATACCACTCTCAATAATGTTTAGGACATATAGTCAAAAGATCAGTATGAAAAACAGGACTTGAACCACACTCTAAACCAGCTCAACCTTACAGACATGTATAGAACACTTCATCCAATAACAACAGTATTTACATTCTTTTTGAGTGCACAAGGATCATTCTCAAGGTTAGACCATATGTTACATACAAACAAATCTCAATAGTTTAAAAAAACTATTGGAATCATACAATGTGTATCTCAGACCACAATAGAATGAAGCTAGAAATCAGTAATGATAATGGAAGGTGTTGAAGGTAGCACAACATTGTGCATGTAACTAACAGCACTGAAATATATGTTTGAATGAGATTTAAAGGGTAACTGTATATATGTAACAGAATAATTTCTTTAAAAAATCAGTACGTTTACATTACACAAATACTGAAACCCAAGTAAAGCCATGGATTATAGTTAATAGTACACTTGTAACACATGTTCTATTCCAATGCAAGATGCTAATAATAGCACGGCATATGTGAATCTTTTAATTTTACACATGATTGTTCTATAAACCTACAACTTCTCCAGGAAGGAAAAAAAATGAATGAATTTGCCTCACTGCTGCTGAAACTTCAATACAAATAGTATCTCTTAGCAGCATGTTGTGCCTCTTCTCCTTTATTAACTTGGTCTCCAAGGCTTCCCACAAATAGAATTTAATACCCACTTTATTTCCAATTATGGATTAGCATTATAGGCTCTGTATTAAAAGTGGCATATTTTGGCTTGTCTTGTTCCTGATCTTAGAATTCTTTCAACCCTTCCCCATTGAGTACGATGTGGGCTGTTTATTTTTCTTACATATCCTTTATCATATTAAGGAACTTTCCTTCTATTCCTATCTTTTGAAGTTTTTTTTTTTTTTTATCAAGAAAGAATGCTGGTTTTGTTTAATGAATTTCTGCATTGATCAAGATGATCATGTATTTTTGGCCTTCCATTTTTTATTATTATATATCACATTAATTGATTTTCTCGTGTTGAACTAGCCTCGCATGCCAGGAGTAAATCCCACTTAATCGTGGCATGCAATTCTTAGTTGGATTCTTTTTGCAAGTACTTCATTGAGAATTTTTCCATTTATGTTCATTAGAGATATTGGTCTTTAATTTTATTTTCTTGTAGTATCTTTTATTGCTTTGTATTAGGGTGATGTTGGCTTCATAAAATATGTTGGGTAAGTTTCTCTCCTCTTCAATTTTTTGGAAGAGTTTAAATAGAATTGGTTTTAATTCTTCTCAAAATGCTTTGCAGAATTCACCTGTGAAATCATCTGGTCCTGGAATTTTCTTTGTAGGGAGATTTTTGTTGATGATTGAATCTGTTTAAATGTGATTGGTTGGTTGAGTTCTCGTATTTTTTGCAGAGTCAATGTAGGTTTTAGTGAAGTTCTAGGAATTTGTCCATTTCAACTATGTTGTCTAATTTGTTAGCATACAGTTTCTCACAACATCCTCTTATGATCCCTGTTATTTCTGTCAGTTCAATTATATCTTTCTCCCTTTCAATTCTGATTTTATTCACTAGCATCTTTTTCCTTTCTTTTTTTTTTTTTTATTTGTCTAGCAAAGTGTTTGTCAATTTTATTGATCTTCTTAAAGAACCAGCTTTTGTTTTTGTTAATTTTCTCTATTTTTTTTCTAAATTTCATTTATTTCTGCTCTAATCACTATTATTTCTTTCCTTCTGCTTTCTTTGGGTTGTGTTTGTGGTTTTTTTCCTAGTTCAGATGTTCAGTTAGGTCTTTTATTTTAGCTCTTTCTTCTTTTTAATATAGGCATTTAGGGCTATAAATTTCCCTCAGTTCTGCCTCCACGGTATTCCATAATTTTTTACAAACTGTGCTTTAATTTTCATTCATCTTGAGATATCTACTAATTTCTCTTACTATTTATTCTTTGACCCACTGATTGTTTAGGAATGTGTTGTTCAGCCTCCACACATTTGTGAGTTTTTCTCTTTCCTGCCTATTATTGATTTCCAGCTTCATTTCATTATGCTCTATGAAAGTGCTTTGTATAATTTCAGTCTTTTTATATTTATTCAGACCTGGATTGAGACCCAACATATAGTCTATACTGAATAAAGATCCATGAGAATTTGAGAAGAATGTATTCCTCACAGATTTGAGATGTGACATTCTGTATAGGTCTGTTTGGTCTACTTCATTTATCATATTGTTCAACTTCTTTGTTTCTTTGTTGATATTGTGTCTCATTGTTTTAATGATGTGAGTGGTGTGTTGCAGTCTCCAAGTATTATTGTAGAGATGTCTCTATCTCCCTTCAGTTTTTCCAGAGTTTGCCTCATGTGTATTGAGGCATCCTGATGAGGTGCCTAAATATTTATGACTCTTACTACTTCCTGGTGGATTGTAACTTTTATTAATATGTAATGGCTTTCTGTATCTCTTATAACTTTTTGCATTTAAAATCTGTTTTGACTGATTTTAGTATAGATACCCCTGTCCTTTTCAGTTACAGTTTGCATGGAATATCTTTTTCCAACCTTCCACTTTCAGTTGCTTTGTATCCCTGGATCTAAGGTGAGTCACTTGTAGACAGGACATGAATGGTTCATTTTTTTTATCCATTCTGTCAGCCAGTATCTTTTGAATGTGGAGATTAATTCATTCACATTCAATGATATCCCTGTAAATGCATTATTTAGCTCCTTTATTCTTTGGCTTTCATATGTCATATCTTATTTTGTTTTAAATTTTTTATTGAAAAAATATTGCCTCCACTGAACTAACCTAATATTCTTTTTTAAGTAATATATATTTTTTTACTTTTTAAAAGATACTTAGATTACATAAATGTCACACAAAAAGCATAAGGATTCCTATATGCCCCACCTCCCACACCTACCACAACCTCCCACATAAACATCCTTCATTAGTGTGGTGCATTACCTACAATGGATATACACATCCTGGGGCTTTGCCATTAAGCATGGTCCATAATTCACATTGTAGACCACATTCTCTCCCACACAGTTCTGCATGTTATATGATGATATAAAATGGTCTATATTTGTTGCTGCAACATCACCCAGGACAACTCCCAAGACCTGAAAAAGCCCCTGTATTACAATTGATTTTCCCTCTCCCTGCCCCGAAAACATCCAGTGGCCACTGGCTCCACATTAATGTTGTAATTTCTTACATTGCTAGAATCACAATATGTATATAACAGGATATCAATAAGTCCAATCTAGTCCATATCTCTTCCCCCAATCCTGAGGAGTCTGGGATGGTGATGCCCACTCCACCTCCAAGTGAGAGGGGGCTTATATCCCATGGATAAGATGGATAGAATTATCCTGCCTGCAGCTGCAGACTCTCTCCATTCCCTGGGATGGCCATTGTCCATCATCATCTCCCCTCCAGGTGTCCTGGGTGAGTTCATTGAGCTATAGAGTAGGAGTTGCAGCTCCACCGAGATTCCAGGCACAGCTGGCACATGGGCAGGCCAGATGCTCCAGTCTCTGGAAGTACACCTACAAACTCCAGCACCAAATTAAGGTTTGAATAGAAGGGACAGATGAGCCATGTGCTGGAAGACATATTTGAGTCCAACTTTGTCACTCTCAGGAGAACAGATTTCAAAGAAGGCCCACTGATAAGGCACCAAATGCCGGAGCTACCTACCCTGATATAGGACCTGGATGTCTTCAGAGCCCTCAGGAGTCCCACTATTTGGTGTGATATCCACATTGGAAGCTTACGATGTCCTACTGTGATATGCATAAGCATTATGTCTGGGATGACCTCCTGACTCACTTTGAAGTCTCTTAGCCGTATGAACTCATTTGTCTTTACCTTTTACCCCCTTTTTTCAAGGTCTTTTTCCAGTCATATTGCCAGTTGGCATTTGGTAGTAATCCCTTGTTGCCAAGGAGACTTATCCCAGGAGTCATGTCCCATGCTGGGAGAAAGATAATGCATTCATATGCTGAGTTTGGCTTAGAGAGAGGCCACATTTGAGCAACAAGGAGGATCTCAGGAGGCAACCCTTAGGCACACCATAACAATAGGTTAAGTTTCAATTTCAAGAGCAAAGACTCATAAGGCTAGTCATTGATAACAAGAGCCCATCAGTGGATCATCCTCCTTTGCCAGACAATGCCTCTGCACTTGGGGATTGTTGCTGCTTGGAGAATATGGAAGAGCATATCTTATTTTCTTCTGTCATTTTTCCCTTTTGGTTATCCATTTTGATAGTCTTCCTTTCTACACTTTCCTCCAATCTTCTCCCTCTTATCATTTTCTCTTGGCTGCAGGGCTGCCTTTAGTGTTTCCTGCATAGTTGGATTCCTTTTTATGAAAGCTCATATTTTCTGTTTATTGACGATGTTTTAAACTCACCTTCCTACTATAAAGACAATTTTATTAGGTAAAGAATTCTTGGCCTGCATTTTTTCTCTTTCAGTATGCTAATTATATCATACATTTGTTTTCTCCCCCACCCCCCATGGTTTTTGATATGACATCTACACTAAGTCTTACTGGGCATCCTTGGTATGGGATGGTTTGCTTCTCTCTTGCTGCTTTCAAAATTTTATCATTTCTTTAGCATTTGACATTCTGAATAGTATGTGTCTTTTAATAGACCTATTCAAATTTATTTTGTTTGGAGTATGCTGTACTTCTTTAACATATATATTAATTTCTTTCATGAGTTTTGGGAAATTTTCTGTCATTATTTCCTCAAATACTCTTTCTCACCCTTTGCCCTTCTCTTTTCCTGGGGCTCCCTTGACACATATGTTGTGTTTCATGTTATCATCCAACTCCCTGAGTCCCTGGTCAGTTGTTTCCAATCTTATCTCTCTCTCTCTTCAATTTCAGCTATTTCTTCTACATCACATTGTTTCTTCTATAATCATCATTTGAGTCTGCTGTTATAGGCCTCAAATGTGTTTTAAATCTCACCTATTGTGTCTTTCATTCCCATAAACACTTTTACTTTTCTATTCAAGTGTATCACTCAACTAAAGCGGGGCTGATGCAAAGTATCAGAAATTGACAATATGTCAGTGGGTCTTACCTTGGAATATATGATAACCTATCTCCCCAGTGTATCAGAGTTAGACTATTTATAATTTTCCTATACATGGTTCTTCTGTCCTATTTATTTAAACTTATATTTACACCAAACTTATTAAATAAATGTCCCAGAGGCTTCAATCTTCACACTGTTCATATCTCAGGAGAGTTACAGCCAACATCTAATCTCCAGTTCACTGGACTCACCCAGAAAAATGAAAAAAATGATCATGATGGACAATGTCCATCCCCAAAAAACAGATGGTAACTACAACTGAAAGCAAGACATTTCCATACATCTGCCCCATAGGATCTAAGTTCCTTCTCATTCAGAAGCAAAGTGGGCATCACCATCCCCAAATCCTCAGATTGAGGAATTGAACAAACATAAGGGTGCAATGACTAAGGTAGATTTATTATTCTAGTAATGGAATAATTTGTAACATTGATATAAAGACAGTGGCCACCAGAGATTCTGAGGGGTGGGAGAGGGAAGAATAGGTGGGCATGGAATATTTTTTGGGACATTGGAATTGTTTTGCAAGATATTGCAATGATGGATACAAGTTATTATACATTTTGTCAAAACCTATAAAACTGTGTGGTGCATATGGTAAAACATAAGTTAAACTATAGACTATGCTTAGTGGTAATGCTTAGCAATGCTTAGTATAATTGTAACAAAAATACCATTAATAATTAAAGATGTTGTAAATGAGAAAATGTGGGGGATGCTGTGGGGTTCCCCTATATTTTCACTGTAACATTTCTGTACCCAAAAGCCCTTTTAAAAATAAGTTAAAAAAATAAAACAACTGAATTCCTCCCTAAAGTTTAAAGATAGTGTGTTGTTTAGGAATCTGTGGAATCCCAGCAATTTATACAGGAATGGCTGTGTTTCTTTAATATTTTTTTAACCTGAATAACAATTGCAGAACAACAAACTGTTACACATGTAAGAACCATTCTCTATGAATCACCTATAAACTGACACTTTGAAAGAACAACATATAAATTTTTGTAACCCCTTTCATTTTTTTATGACTGTTTTATTTCTTGGATTATAGATTTATGTCTGTCCAATGTTATACCATTTTGGAGCTTATGAATTGTATATCTCTTAAAGATAAATTTCTTGCTATTTATTTTTATTAAGTTTTAGAAAGATATTGATATGTGGAGGATGGTGGGGAAAGCTGGCCATTAAGAATCTGAGAAGCAACATTCAAATGGATATATATTGCATTTAATGCCTTCCACTCCTCTGTTCCTCCTCCAATTAATTCCATCTCAAATTTATATGGGTTATTTAGCATGTCATACCTCTGGCCATATCTTGGGACTTGAAAGGTTACATAACTTGAGCCATTTCCATGCCTGAGTTGTTTTAGAATTGAACCGAGAAATCACTGCTTTTCCACTGAGTGATGAAAGCTGTAACTTCATCCTGGACTTGAAATGAATCAGTATGTTTTGAGTATAACTGAGGAAACCTACAGAAAGTTCTCAGTGAAAATAGAAAACAATGTAATCCATTTGTAACACTATTGGGTACTCTTTTAGAACTAGAACTAAAGCCTTGAATAAGAAATTCAAGATATCTAGGCTCAAAGAGCTTAATTTTTGATTAGGGATATAAATATCAAACAAAATATTTAAAAGGTATAATAAATATATGAAAGGGTGATATTCTAGGATGTTAAGGGGACTTTTAGTGACTATTACTGAGGACTCTGGAAAGATAATATTACGATCGAAGTATTTTTAGGAGGAAGTCTTTTTTTCCACTTGGAAAATAATCTGTACTTCATATGGTAATTAATGTTTGAACCAAAATATAAGAAAAATGCAAATATTAAAGACAAAAACTGAGTAAATGCAGCCATAAAAATAAACTGAAATGAATAATAAAGAAATGTTAATGGTCTTTTTCCTGATGTAAAGTAAAATACAAAAAAAGTGTCTTTTCCAAGCCTGAATTTCTGTGTGTGAGAGTGTGTCCTCGGGGAGAGGGATGACTTGAAACATTTTTATCCTATATTCCACGGGGCTCAACTGATTATATACAATTAGTTCAGTAATATTCTTAACCAAGTAGTATATACAATTGTGGGTCTTTAAAAAGATAGTATACTATTACTTATATCACTTCTACCTATAACCACATTCTATTACTACCTGAAAGTTGCATTATTCTCATTTTTAATGAGAGAAGTTGTAAGTTTGCAGAAAAATCATGCAGAAATTACAAATTTCCCATGTACTGCCCACTCACACACACAGGTTTCTCAATTAACATTTTATATTAGTATAAGAACTTTGTTACAATTATTAAAATATTAGTAGAATTATACTATTAACTACAGTCCATAGTTTAAATTAGGAATCAATGTTTATGTTGTATTGTTCTAATTTATTTTATTTTATTCTTGTGTAATACATACAACTTGAAGTTACCATATTAACCACTTATAAATATACAATTCAGTGATGTTAACTATAATCTAAATTTTGTGCTACCATCCCCACTATCTATTACCAAATGTTTTCATCACCCCAAACAGAATCTCTGTTCTTGTTAATCATTAGTTCCTATTCCTTACCTCCACTACAACCCTGGTGATCTTTATTCTACTTTGGACTCCATGAATTTTCATATTCTAATTATTTTATATAAGAGAGATCACACAATATTTGTCTTTTTGCATCTGTTTTTTTGAATGAAACATGGTATCTTTAATGTTCATCCATGTTGTCTCATGCATCAGAACTGCATCCCATTTATGACTAACTCATTTTCTATTGTATGTGTATATCACATTTTGTTTAGCCATTCATCTTTTGATGTACACTTGGGTAATTTTCACCTTTGGACAATTGTAAAAAATGTCACTCTATCAGTATGCAAATAAAAATTACAATTTTTAATTGATATAAAATATCTTTAACAATCAGCTGCTCATAAACCCAAAATATTATGATAACAAATATGTCACTGTGCCATAACTTAAAATATGTGCTATTTAAAAACACCTTGAGATTAGGTTGTAATCGTTCTTGGTAAGTCTGATTATCCACAGGATTGATTCACAAAACCTATGTCTCATGCACCTCAGCCCTTTGAGAATGTTCTGTCCCTTGGACAAGGTTTCCTTTAGAGCATCTTTCATGGATTCATTCCATAGATTGAAGATGAAAGGAGAGGATAAAGAGGATCTTGTTGAGGTGAAGGTTGCTCTTCTGTAATGGACAGATATACACAAAGATGGAGATCCCATAGCCCATGGAGACCACAGGTGAAAGGCACAAGTGGCAAAGGCTTTGCATTGTCCTTGTCTTGAGGTTATCTTCAGAATGGTGGAGATGATATAAACATAGGAGACCACTGTGAGTGAGAGGTAGCTGATGAGCAGGACAAGGGAACTTAGGAAATCCATGAGCTCATTGACACATATGTCAACACAGGCCAAGTGAAGGAGGGGAGCACTGTCACAGGAAAAGTGATTGTTCACATTGGGCCACAATATGGCCGTCCTATTTTTAGGATGGTGGATGGAAGAATGAGGAAAAAGCCACACACCCAGGAGAAGATGACAAGATGGATGCAGAGTGAGCTGGTCATAATTGTAGGGTACTGAAGGGGACTGCAGATGGCCACACAGTGATCATAGGACATGACAGCAAAAAGGATAAACTCAGTGCATCCAGAAAGGAAGTAGAAATAAGACTGTGCAGAGCATCCTCCAAATGATATGGTCTTCCTTCTGATAGGAAGCCTGCCAGCATCTTGGGAACAGCCCAGGTTGTAGTTAATATTTCACTGAAAGAGAGATTACTGAGGAAAAAATACATGGGAGTGTGGAGCCTGTAATCTACAAAAAACAGTGTATTGATTGAAGGTGTTTCCAAAGATTGTCTCCAAGTAGTTCAATAAAAAAGTCATGATCATGAGGTCCCCAAGTTCTCTGTTAGTGGGTATTCCCAATGTCACCCATATGTCCATCAGTCACCAATGTCCGGTTTTCCATTTCCTTGTTTACATCCCTATTTACTGAAAAGAGAAGTACAGAAGATAAATAAGTAATATGAATCACTCATTAAGACACAGAATTCAAGACAAATTTAGAAGAGGTTATTTTAGTCATTTTCAACATAATTGAAATTATAGTTGGGTGCAATATTTCTCTTCAAAAATTAAGGTATAGTTATATGAAACTCAGCTTCTCTAACACCTTTCTCTTATATATTCCCTAGTTCCCATAGAAATAGTGTTAGAAATGATAACAGACCTAAATATTTCATCAATAAAACATTTGTCATGCCAGTGTTTTGATAAATATACCAATAAAGTATTTAGTTGAGTTACAACCTGTACATATCAGAATGGCTTATTAACAAAGTTTCAAAATGTACCTTGTAGAGACTGCAGGGTCTAAGAAGGTGAGAGGACATAACTGACAGTATATGCTTCCAGGTCCAAGTCTTTGATTTGCAACTACATTTTCAAACGTCACACTTGAGAGTGGGCACATGGCTGCCTATTAAATGGAGGTGCTTTCCTTCATGTGATTTTAGCAGTCAGACTGCCAGGAGGAGTGAAGAACTAACAATGAATTAGATTATCATTCAGATACTTTAGATGATTTTATCAATAGACTAAAAGGGAGCTTCCTCCATTCAAACCTTTTTCTACATTTGAATTACTTTGAAATCCACTAAGATTTAATCTATCCTTGAAGACCTTGTAGATCATGCAAAAGGAATACGTAAAAAAGACAAATTTGTAACATTGTCACCAGTATTTGAGTAATTTAATTTTATATTATTTTTTGCAAATATAGAAAAGTTCAACTAAAGTTTGCAGCTGAATTAGTCACAGGTACAAAAGATCTGACACAATATTTCTATGTATGAAGATTAAAACCAACAGTGGCTTATCTAGCATAAATTTGCAATGATTAGGTAGCATGTACAAATAATCCTAAAGTTTGAAAAACAATAATATAAAAGGAATGTGTAGAAAATTTATAAATTATTTGCAGATTAAATGATTTTAACAATCATGAGAGGCACCAAACAAGATTTTCTAAATAAAAGAAGGAGGAAAATGAAATAAATATAGTCAATATGCAAATAGCAAATTATCAAAAACAAATAAACTATTTGAAAATAGTGATCTAGTTAATAAAAGTACAGTATTAGGAATGTATCAATAAACATGAATTGATTAATCTTCCTAGTTAAGTTTCTAAAACAGGAACAAAAACCCCTATGTGGCTATATGCTATTTGCCAGAAAACACAGAAAACATAATCGATCAAAAATACTAAATGTAAGCATATGGATAAACACATCAGGAAAAAGAAACCCAAAAAAAAAAAAAAAAAAAAAAGAGTAAAAATTAGTGTGGTACTATTAAGAGAAGTAAAATTATTTTTCAGTGCAGAAAATTAAAAATGAGTTTTTTAAAAAAGCAGATGTTGATTTTGGGAAATGATGTAATATCTGGTAAATGTTGAAATGTCAGAAACTAAATGACATTAGAGATCACATCACATTCACTAAAGGAAATTAAGAAATAAATGCAGAGGTGGAATAAATAACATAGTAATGAAAATTTGTTGCATTTTTTTTATATTTTAAATATTCAAATAGCATAAAAAGAGAAAATATGTGTTAATAATATTTTTGGTCAACTCTTTAGAATTAAATTATATGAAATTCACACATTGGTATAAATGGAATAATTGGTTATATTCCTTAATGGGAACCAATATTACAAAATCATTTATGAAGAACATTCAATTCCAAATAAATTGCCAGAATGACATTCTTTTTAGAAGTGACCAAAATATTTTAAACTTAATCTTAAAAAGTCTAATTATAAAAAGTCTATTTTTAAACAATGTATTAAATGTTATTTCATAAAACTAGGCATTATTAATACTATTTCTACAGAAA
Organism: Tolypeutes matacus; assembly: GCA_026826555.1. Classification (NCBI taxonomy): domain Eukaryota; kingdom Metazoa; phylum Chordata; class Mammalia; order Cingulata; family Chlamyphoridae; genus Tolypeutes; species Tolypeutes matacus. Next base: position 1,964,527 of record JAKSZT010018048.1, read on the forward strand.
AAAATATTTAAATTAAATATCTCACATTTCATAAAAGCACATTTAACTATTTTATTTCTTTCATGGAAAACACTTTAGAGAAAAAAAAATCAACTCACACTGAAGGAGATTTAAATGAGGACATACACTGTCTGGAATAAATTCTCTTTAAGAACTCTATCTGGAGACAGGAAACACTGGAGTAGTACAAAGATATATTAAATGGACAGAAAATTGAGGCTATCAAAAATGTGTTCAACTTTTTATAGTGAATAGACAAGACAAGATGAGATGAGGATATTGATAACTAAATTGCATTCCATATGCACCCCTACAAGATACATAAAAACTCCAACTAACTCTTCTGCTCTGCCATGTAGTTTTATCTCTGATATCATACTGACATGACCCAATCAAAGCCCTAATCATAACTTAATCACACCCAGAGGAACAGATGAGTTTACAAGCATAATCCAATATCTATTTTTGGAATTCATAAACAATGGCAAACTGCTATAGGTCACAAGACAAGTCTCAATAAATTTTAAAAAGACTGAAATTATACAAAACACTTTCTCTGATCCTAACAGAGTAACTGGTAATCAATAATGTACAGAAAAAGGAAAATTTCATAAATATATGGAGATTAAACAATACACTCTTAAAAACCAGTGGGTCAAAGAAAAACTTGCAGGAGAATTCAGCAAATATCTTGAGATGAATGAAAATGAGAACACAATGTAAAATGTCCTTTGGGACATTGCAAAGGCTGTGCTGAGAGGGAAATTTATAGCCCTCAGGGCTTACATTAAAAAGAAGAGCTAATAATGAAGATCTAACTGTACACCTGAGGGACTAGATAAAGAACAACAAACTAATCCCAAACCAAACCATAGGAAAGAAATATTAAAGATCAGAGCAGAAATAAATGAAATTAAGAACAACAACAATAAAATAAAATAAAAAACAATAGAATCAACAAAACCAAAAGTTGGTTCTTAGGGAAGATCAACAAAATTGACAACCCTAAGCTAGACTTGCAAAGAAAAAAAGAGGGAAGATGCAAATAAATAAAATGTGAAATTAGAGGGGAGACATTACCACTGACCCCACAGAAGTAAAAGCAATCATAAAAGGATACTATGAACAACTGTGGCAAAAAACTAGACAATAGAGGAGAAGAACAAATTCCTAGAAACCACAAATCACCTACATTGACCCTAGAAGAAAGAGAAGACCTCAACAAACCAATCACAAGTGAAGAGATTGAAACCGTCCTCAAAAACCTCGCCAAGATGAGAAGCCTCGGACCAGATGGCATCAGAGTTGAATTAATCAAAGATGATCTAATATCAATCTTTCTCAAGCTCTTCCAAAAAATTGAACAGGAAAGAACACTACCAAACTCATACTAGGAAGCCAGCATTACCCTAATACCAAAACAAGATAAAGACATTGCAAAAATGAAAATTATAAACCAATATCTCTTATGAATATAGATGCAAAAATCCTCAGTAAAATACTTGGACACAACATCCAAAAGCACATTAAAAGAATTATACACCATGATCAAGTGGGTTTTATCCCAGGTATGCAAAGGTGATTCAACACAAGAAAATCAATCCGTGTAATAAATCACATTGATAAATTGAGGAAGAAAATTCACATGATCCTCTCAATGGTGCAAAAAAAGCATTTGACAGAGCACAGCACACTTTCTTGATAAAAACACTCCAAAAAAATGGAAATAGAAGGAAGCTTTCTCAATATGGTAAAGTGCATATATGAAAAACCTACAGCTAGCATTGTACTCAGTGGTAAAAGAATGAAAGCTTTCCTGCTGAGATCAGGGACAAAACAAGAATACCTACTGTCACCATTGTTATTCCATATTGTGTTAGAGGTTCTAGCTGGTGTAATTAAGCTAAACAAAATATTAAAGCTATCCAAATAGGAAAAGAAGTAAAATTTTCACTATTCACTGATGATATGATCCTATACCTAGAATCTCCTGAAAAATCCCACAACAAAGCTACGAGAACTAATAGACAAATTTAGCAAAATGGCATGATACAAGATTATATGCAAAAGTCAATAGGGTTTCTATACACTACTAATGGGCAATCTGAGGAGGAAATCAGAAGAAAAGCTCCATTTATAATAATAAATTAAACAATCAATCATATAGGAATAAACTTAACCAAGGACATAAAGGACCTGTAATCCAAAAACTATAAAACATTGTTAATAGAAATTGAAGAATACTTAAATAAATGGAAGGACATTCTGTATTCATGGATTGGAAGGCTAAATATTGTGAAGATGTCAATTCTACCCAAACTGATTTACAGATTCATCATAATCTTTATAAAAATCCCATCAGCCTTTGTGCAGAAGTGGAAAAACCAAATATTAAATTTATTTGGAAGGATAAGGGACCCCAAATAATCAAATGATCTTTAAAGAAGAAGAAAAAATTTGGAGGGCTCTCACTTCCAGACTTTAAAAGTATACTACTTTGCCACAGTGGTAAAAACAACATGGTCCAAACTCAGCATAAGAGTGCATTACCTACCCCACAGCATAGGATGTGACTCCCGGGGGTTGGTCTCTGTGGCACCGAGGGATTGCTACCAAGTACCAATTACCAATGAAACTAGAGAAAGATCTCCAATAAAAGGGGGAAAATGTAAAGAAAACTAGTGTATATGGCTGAGAGACTTCAAAATGAGTTGGGAGGTCATCCCAGAGGTAATGCTTATGCACATCTCAGCAGGATTTCATAGACTTCCAAAGTGGATACCACCTCAAATAGTGGGGCTCCTGAGGGCTCTGGAGATATCCAGGTCCCATGGTCAGGGCGGATAGCTGCAGACTTTGGTGCCTTCCCAATGGGCCCTACTTTGGAGTTTGTGCTCCTGAGAGTGACAGAGTTGATTCAATTATGTCTTCCCTTCACATAGCTCATCTGTCCCTTATTTAAGCCTGTACTTGGTGCTGTAGTTTGTGGGTGTACATCTAGAGACTCTAATCTTTGGGCTGTCCATGTGTCAGCTGGGCCCATAACCTCAGTGGAGCTGCAGCACCTACTCTGCAGCTCACTGGATTCACCCAGGGCAACTGGTGGGGAGATAATGATGGACACTTGCCATCCCAGGGAACAGAGAGAGTCAGCAGCTGCAGTCAGGATAGTCCATTCCATCTTCCCCATGGGATATAAGTCCCCTTGCAATTGGAGGTGGAATGGATATAACCATCCCAGAGTTCTCAGGATAGGGGGCGGAGCTATGTACTAGAGTGGTCTTACTGGTATTCTATAATAGACATATTGTGATTCTACCAATGGAAGAAATGTCAACGTTGATGTGGAGCCTGTGGCCACTGCAGGCTCTGGGGGCAGGAAGAGGGAAAAGCAGTTGTAATACAGGGGCTTTTTCAGGACTTGGGAATCGTCCTGAGTGACATTACAATGACAGACATAGGCCATTTTATATCATCACATAACATGCAGAACTCTGTGGAGAGAGTGTAGACTACAGTGTGAACTGTGGTCCACGTTTAATGGCAGAGCCACGGGATGTATTTGTCAATTGCGGTGGATGTGCTGCACTGATGAGGGATGATTGTGTGGGAGGTTGTGTGTGGGGGTGGGAAGTGGTGTGTGCGGGAATCCCTGTGCTTTTTGTGTAACATTTATGTAATCTAAGTATCTTTTAAAAAATAAAAAAAATTAAAAACAGCATGATACTGGCATAAAGACAGTCATATTTACCAATGGAACCAAATTGAAAACTCAGAAATAGACCCTCACATATAGAGTCAACCAATTTTTGACAAGGTGGTCAAGCCCTCCCAGCTAGGCCAGAACTAAATATATTGTGCAAACTGATGAAGTTAAAAATTTGAATATAGGTCACCAGAAAATAGAATGAGGGTAAAGAATGGAAAGCTGAAGAATAAATTTTGCAGAGTTGGTAAAAAAGTTGTCTGTAAATCTTTGAAAATGAATAGAAATGGTGAAAGCACATCATAGTGTTTGTGACTAGCAAAGCTATTACACGGGTATGCCAGTGGTTGAAAGGGTAACTCAAAGGTCATGTATATTACTAGAAAGAAAGCTAAAAAATGTGACATTGAACTGTATAACATAGTGAATCCTCATGTAAAATACAAATATGGGTGATATTACATATATAAGATTGTGTTTACAAAATATAAATACAAATAAAATACAGAGACAAAAACAGAATAGCAGTTGTGTACAGCAGAGGAAGCATAGAAAGATTGGGAAATGAGGTTTTTTTCCATTGTTTGTTTATTTATTTTTTGTTTATTATTATTAATATTGAAATAATGAAAATGCTCTAAAAATGATCTTTACTTTAGATCTTCTGAAACCACATATTTGGCAAGGGTTTGATTTCCATCTTGTATAAAAAGATCTCATAACTTTTCAACAACAAAAAAAGCAATCCAATTAAAAATGAGCCAAATACTGAATAGACATTTTTCCAAAGGGGAAATGTAAACAGTCAAAAAGCACATGAAAAGGCTCAGGCATTCTGGTTAAAATTCATTCCCACTCAAGCAAACATTCATATTTTCTCTAAAATACCTGAAAAAATAACTATTTTTGCAACAATCTTTCCTAACTGCAATTCTCAAAACATTGGATTCTCTGAGTATTGTTTTAAATTCAATGACCCTAAAACCTGCAACAGCTAAGCAGTGATGTTTTGTTATTTCTAATAATGCACTTAACTGTAAATTTAAATCTAAACAAAATTGTACTTAGAATTATACATATTTACGTTTCAGCATCTACTCATTTCCATTGAAACATGAATTCCAATACTCCATGTCCTTTATTAATCAATGATTGCTCTGAGTTACTACATTTGATTTCTCCCAGTTACTTCAAATTTAAGGAGTGAGCAGTGTAGGAATCATTTCAATACTATGATCCTTTCCTGGCAATCATCATTTACAAACATTATTGCAAACAGTTTAGTGGAAACTATAGAAAATTGACATGACACCACTTTTAACAAGGCAAAAACTTGCCTAAAGAGCCCTGTGTACGTGGGTACAGAGATGCACGTACAGTGATGTTAGCCATATGTTTGCTTGTAATGGTGAAGATGGGATTTGAGGTTAGGGCAAAGACCATTAGCCATATATTCTATATAGTCTCCCCATGAGAACTCAGAGACTTGAATGATTCTGCTTTAAAGACTAATGCTAAATGAGAATGTAGCCAGGGAGGAAAATTTGGAGGCCTTGGGAATTCAGAGCAGAGTAGTTTTAATAATGAAAGCAAAATATGGAAATAATTGATGTCACAGCACTGTTTTTCAAAATTCAGTGTTTTTACATGGGTTCAGTGAGGAGGATTTGGCCTGCATCTCTTAGAGGTATATTTTCGTGTTACGCTGTTGGAGATGTTTAATGCGGAAAATGATTCTCTCCAAATCGTTGGAGAAAAGGGAAGGAGGAAGTCATGAAAAAAAAGACCCTAAAGTTCTCTAACATCCTGGAACCCCACATAGCCCAGGTGTTTGCTGTTCTCAGGTCCCAGTAGCGACACATCAGGCCAAGATTAAGCTTCAGTTAGAAATAAGACAAGATAATCAGAAATATTTAGGGGAAATTATCATTGTTATTTTTTGGCATCTGCATAAAGAGGAAAAAAGACTTAACCAGAAGGCAGAAGCAGGAGCCTAACATTTTTCAGCTGTTGAAATTTTGATATTGTTATTACTTCAAAAACTTTAATAAATCATTTATAAAAAAGTTAACTGTAGATTATTTTGAGATTTATTTGTCAGCAAACACATTATTTATAAGAATAGGTTATATTTTCTTTTTTCTATTTCATTTACCCTCAATGTACTTTTCCTGCTTCATTGCACTGATTATAACCTACAATGTAATATTAAATAAAAGTATTGATAGGCTCAACTATGTATGCTCCTGAATTCAAAGGGAAATTACCTAACAATTCACCATTTTGTTCTTGGCTCCAAGAGATAAAAATTACCAAGTTAAGAGAGTTTGAGTTTACATTTTCATATGAAAGCCTACTGGATTTGTTCATTGCCTTTTCTACATTGAATGAGAAACAAAATATTTTTCTCTTTTAATCTGTATCATATGCAAAATTAAATGATAAAACATCACATCTTGAGGACCTTTTTAACATTCTAATCATTGACTGAATATATGCAGGTATATTTAAAGCCTATGAATATATAAAAAGTATTTAGTATGAATATATGTATTATGTATACATATAAATCAATAATTCAAAAAGAAAATACTAAAAGTAAATAAAATAATTAGCATAAATACTTTATTTATAAATGCACTTAGCCAAAAATGATATCCTAAAGCCTCAAATAATCAGACACACAAATTGAATTAACAAGATGATTGAATTAATAACAAAAATTTGACTAAAATTTAGTCTTGAAATTCAGAAATATTAAATGATCTTTAAAATGTTATACTGCCAGACATAAGGGTTAATAGAATACCATTGAACAATTGGAAGACTACACATTTGCAAACATTTTTGTAAGCAATTTAGTAGATACTATGGAAAATGTAAATGACCATGCTCTTCATATATTGATTAGGTCTCAAGAAATTTTTTTAAAGGACCATGCACACCTTTGCACAGAGAATGCACACATTGGTATTAAGCTTAAGTTCACTTGCAATGGTGAAAATAAGATAGTTTTGTTGTCAAAATACTTAATACCAATATCATGCAATAATATGCTATTTGATACAAGCACAAAACCATAAGGAACATGGTTTCATGTAAAAATAGAGACTTTGAACCATGTACAGTGAGTATGAAAAGATGCATTGCAAAAATATTAGTGCAAATCACAAGAAGTGTCTTTGAGGAAATACACTTAAATGTGCAACTCTATTTCTCTGTTGGAAAAAATGTGATAGTGAAATTAATCAGATATGTTTCATTTTTATATAGGTTTTTCTGCATTGCTTTATATTTTACACAGGCAATATTTTTTACAGATGTTAGTACTAAAAGGACAAAATATAGAACTAAAGGAAAATTTTAAAGTAGCATTGATAACTAAATATGTAATCCTGAACTTAAATACAAATACTTAAATTCAAATGTCATATTTTGAACATAAAGGTGATATTGTAATACATTAATGAGTAGAGACATACTATCTAAAATATTCTTATAGTTCTTGTAATATGTTCATTACAGAAACCTCCTAGGAGCATGTTCATTACCCTACTGAGGAGCGCTAAGTCCTGGTGTTTAAGGGACTCAACCTGTTCCTTCTGGAAATGCTCCTTCTCATCATGACTGTCAGTTATTTCTCCTAGTTAAATTCCAGCCTATTTATACAATGGAGACATCTTGGGAAGGGCAAAGGATTGTTAACTTTCATCCAATGCTGGAGAGGAGAGGAAACCTGCAACTCAGCAATCACACAGGACTCATGGTCAGTAAGAAGTCTTAATCATGGAATGCCCAGCTATTCTGGAATGAAAGTATCTTCTGAAGACAGATACAGAAGAGACATGATTTGCTTACACATGTATAAGAAAACAGTTGAAAGTTGGAACAGAGAAATTGGGCCTTACCCTGCCCATATCTATAGGGATCCTCTCTTCCTAATTCAAGGTTGACCGCCAGATCTAATGAATAGAAGAGAAATCCCTGGAATTTTGACTATTTTGATGGAAAAATTTATTAAACTGCTTTAGTTTATCTATCCTCAAAGAGAAAAATATGCTTAGTCATCTATATCCATGGAAGAAACTCGCTCTAATTGGCAAGAGTATTATCCAACCAATTGTTTCCAAGACAGAGAGGATGAGCAGATGTCATGATGATTCTAGGCATTCCTTGGTCATCCCAGTGCATTTTCAGAGAACATATGTTTGTTTACATGAAAGCTGGTAGCAGGGGTAAAAATAGAACAAAAAGAAAAGTTTATTTGTAAACACTAGAATGACAAGCCTCCATTATTAAGTGATAATTAAAAGACTCATTTTATTGTCACAGGTATTATTGTCCTAAGCCACTGATATGTTTGTAATTTGCAGGGAAGAAATAGATGGCTCTCGTATATGGGTCCTTCTCTAATGAATAGGTTAAGAAGTAACCATCTTGGAACACTACATGACTATTACAAATAATACTATATAACATCAATTAGAAGATTTCATCCTAGTGTGATACTAACTCAGGCTTCCTTTTCTGCTTGGGACCTTCCTTATTATTCTTAACCTTACTCGAGAAATCAACTCTTTTATTACCTAATTTTAATATATTTTATTTTATTTTACTAATTTATTTTATATTTTTAAAATTTTGTTGCCAAGGCCAAGAGTAGAATTTGTGGTATGACTTCTTTATACACACACACACACACATACACATATGCATATATATGTAATTTTTTTTATTTTTAAAGAAGCTTTAGATTACATAAATGTTACATCAAAAATATAGGAGATTTCCATATACCCACCCCCACCCCCTCCCACACTTTCTCACATTAACATCTTTCACTAATGTGGTACATTTCTTACAATATATGAACACGTGTTCTGACCACCCTTAGGTCACCACTCAAGAATTAGTGAAGATGTGGAGATTGGGCTACTGGCAGTGCTGAGGATCCTGAAGGGATCCAGTTATGCCAAGTATGCAGACCCCAAACAACCATCTTAGATAAGTGCGGCGTTTTGAGTCCAGTGATATATCATAACCATCAAGGGAGGTCTGTTGTGCCCAATGATAGCATTTTCATCAGTGAGATTTACTGACTCCTTTCTAAATCAGACAGTTGTTCCAAGGGACTCCCCACTTTGTAAATGGGTGGTAGGGGCACCATCTCTAGCAAATCAAGGTGTTTAGGCAAGAAGCTTACTATGGAGAAAGTCATATCTACCTGTGATATAGAAAGGCTTGTATGTGAGGTTTAACCCTGTCCTCTAGGTACTATTTCCAGATTGCCAATGAGGCTTTGGTGGCTGTGCTGCACTCCTGCTGGGTGTTATCTCTCATCCTTGGCATTATGGGTATCTGCATGTGTAGGCTGCCTGGCTGATGCCCTGTAAGGATCTCCATTTTTAGAATTGCCCTATAGGCAGCCAGGATTTGACATCCAGCTCAAGGACTCCAAGAGGCATATCTGGAGACTGCCAAAGCCTCCAGTTAAAGATCAGTTCCCAATGGGACAAGGGACATGGCTTGCAAAATGGCCTATTTGCCAATTCTAAGACACATTGTTGGGACACTCCCAAGCTGATAACAGTATTTGTACATATGATTTTGAATATGGGCTTTAATAAGACTAAGAGATGTGGGGTGTGTTACTTCTAGAACATGAATAATCTTAATAGGTGTGGTGCATGTCTCAGTGTCTGAGATGGGCTTGTTTTAGATAGTGGTGGGAATCTGTCTTCTCTTAGAGAACCAGATGATGACCAGGAATGTAACAGAATTTGAAGGCCCTTGTTTTTAAAGGGATGCTATAACCCAGTCTCATATTTTAGTAAATTATATGTGAATGTGGCTAGGTCCTTTTGGAGGCCCTCTTTAGAGTCCCATGAGTATTAAGCAGTTTTTAATGGCCACTTGTAAGTTTCTGGCGGTAGAAGTTAAGAAATTTTCTTTTTTAGTTATTGGCACCAACTTACTGTCATACAAAACTAACAACCCTATAAAAATCTGAACTTTGTTTAGGTTCATCCAGTGTCTGAAATTTATACTTATAATTTCAATGGTTTGACAATTGAATAATCCATCATATTTCTTTTTAATTCTTACTGCTTCTACAGGACCTATCAACATGATATCATCAATAAAATGGGCCAGTGCAATGTCTTGTGGGAGGGAGAGATGATCAAGGTCCTTGTGGACAATATTATGTAGTACTGGAAAGTTGATATACTCCTAAGAGAGGACTGTAAAGGTATATTGCTGGCTTTTCCAACTGAAAGCAAACTGCTTCTGGTGGTCCTTACTAAAGGCAATTGAGAAAAAATGATTTGCCAGATCAATAACTGCATACCAGGGACCAGGGAATGTGTTGATATGCTCAAGCTATGATACCACATCTGGAACAGCAGTTGTTATTGGAGTCACCACCTGGTCAAGTTTATGATCATCTACTGTCATCCTCCAAGATCCACCTGTTTTCTGCACAAGCCAAATAGGAGAGCTGAATAAGGATGTGGTGGGAATCACCTCCTTTGCCTCCTTCAAATCCTTCATGTTGGCACTAATCTCTGCAATCCCTCCAGGAAACTGGTATTGCTTTTGATTTTCTATTTTGCTAGGTAGGGGCAGTTCTACTGGCTTCCACTTGACCTTTCCTATCATAATAGCACTCACTCCTCAAGCTAGGGATCCAACTTTATATTCCTTCCATCATTAACCCATACCCTAGTATTCATTCCCATACATATTCCCCTAATTTCTGTCCATATAAGTTGGAAAACTCTTGCAGTTCTTTTAGACTGAAGCATAATTCCCCATGGGTCACACTTTGTATTTCACCTTTGTAGGCTTGCTGTGATTTTAGCCTAGTAATATGTCTGGAAGAGAAGAGGAGTGGTGGAGGTGGGTAAGGATAAGGATTAGAAATGTCTTGCAAAGTACTGACTTCAGGGCATTCCTTTGCATTTTCATTGATGAGACAGGGTTAATCTCTTCAGGCAGATTCCTCAGGGCACGGTGGTGGCTGGACAGTGCAGGCTTTAGTTTGGCTGGCACCCACCTCAGGGTTGAAAGGAGGTCTGGACTCCCTGGGGCAGGTTGGAGGCTGGGTGATACAAGTGTGACCAAGTGTAGTCTCCAAAAGGCAGGCCACCACAAGTTTATGTGGCAAAGTCTCAGCAGAATTTAAAGTTCCAGTGTCCCCACTGATATCATCATCATCCCATATGTCTCCAACCTCCTCAGGGTTCCACTCCTTTTCAATCAATGCCTTCACTTTAAAAACGGACACCCTGTGAGGTTAAGATTTTAGTTACCTTTGTAATTCTGCTACTCGTATAATGAGAGTCTGAGTCTGGTTTCCAGAAATCTTGAGCCTGTGGCTGCAGGAAACAAGATATTCTTTCAGAGCACACATAGAAATTTTCACATCATTCATGCAGCATTTAAGTTGCAAGTTTGAAGCCTTTACCTCATCCCTTTCTTTTGTAACAGTACCCAGAGTATCTAGGAGGAGCGAGCCAATATCATTGTACCTTTTAACTCCACAAAACTCTCTTATGGTGTTGAAAACACTCTCACTTAGATTCTTTCCTCTTATAAGTGTGGCAATAGGGGAATCTCGTGATGATATTTTGTGTATCTCCTCTGCCAGCCTTTCCATAGACTGTTAGTTGTGACTTCATTATTAGAAAGGGAGTCATTAGTAAACTTTAGTCCAATTAGAGTAGAAAGCCAATTGCAAAACCCATGGAACCACTTAAAAAATCCATGTTGAAATTCTCTCACATGACCGTGAGGATGTACAAGTCCAAATTCTGCAGGCAGGTTGCAAACCACAAGCTCCAAAGAAAGTCCTTGATGAGTTCCCAGGAGACATTGGTTGTTCAAATTTGAGCTGGAAAATTTTCTGTGAATGCTGAAATCACTTCCCATTTTAAGGAATTCAACTGATTGGATAAAAGCTCACTCATTGCTAATGGCAATTCCTTATTTTTTTGTAGATGTAATCAGCCATCTATGCAATAAACTCACTGGTGAATAAAGTCCGTAAATGTACTTGAATTACAATTAGCCCAGTGCTTGTTTGATCAAAAAACTGGTCACAATTACCAGGCAGAGTTGACATATTTGCCTAACCATCACAATTTCTTTTGCCCATTTTTAAGTTGTATTACATGTTATTTTGTTCATTTAGTTGTATGATCTGTTTGTTTAACCTGGAGATCAATCCCTTTTCAAATGTGTTATTTCTGAAGATTTCTGTCCATTGAGTTGAAAGATTTTTCACCTTTTTAAGGAAATTATTTGAAATACAGAAATGTTTATTTTTTTTTTTTTTTTCTGTACTGAGGGCTGGGGATTGAACTCAGTATCTTGTACCTGGTGGGAAACTAGCACTCAGCCACTGAGCCAAATCATCTTCTCCGAGTTGTTTTTTAATGTTCTATAAATGTCCATTGGATATAGCTCATTTTTCATATTATTTAAGCTGTCTCTTTCCGTATTTATCCTCTGCCCAGCTTTCCTATACAATGCTAAGAGTGGTGTATTGAAGTCTCCAACTATTATTTTAGTATGTCTACATTTCCCTTCAGTTTTGCCAATTTCTGCCTTATGTATCTTGGAGCACAAAGGTTACATACATAAATATGTATTATAATTGTTTGTTCTTGTTGAATTGCCCTTTTTATTAATATTTAATCACCTTAATATCATAACATTTATGCATTTAAAACCTATTTTGTCTATGTTAAACTAAATATGAAGTGAAAAGTCTTGGGGGTATACTCTAGAATATAGGATACTAGGAGATAGAATGTGGGTTGAGAATGGGACCTGATGCTTAATATATGTAGAATTTTTAATAAGGTTTAAAAGTGGAAATGAGTAGAATTGATGGTAATATATTATAGTGAGGATAGCTAACACTGCTGATTTATAAATATGATTGTGACTGAAAGGGATAGTCTATGGATGTAAATGTCAATTGAAAGGAAGGTAGAAGAAAATCTAGGGACTATAGAGCTTACTGATTTCTGTGGTGGATAAAATTGTTGTTAATTGTATAAATATAAAATGTATTTCTTTTATAAATTGTTAAGAATATGGTGATATGTGCAAAAACTACAACTAATGTAATTGATGGACAATAGTTAACAGTAAAGAAGTCCAAATTCTTCTGTCAAAGAAGAACTTATATCAATTTTAAGAGTCAATAAGGAAATAAAAGAGGGAGAGGATTTTTCCTTTTGGAGTAAGGAAAACCTTCTAAAATTGACTAAGATGACAGCACAATTCTGTGATGAAAATGAGACCCACTTAGTGTATATTCTGTGTGGATTGTACAAGACATAGGATTGTATAACACAGTGAATACTATGGTGGAACTTCAACTTTGGTTTACATAACAAATAGGAGATTGTTCTCACATGAACTATAATTATAACAAATATATAATACTAATACAGAGTGTTAATAACTGGGTATTTTTTTGGGAAAAATACACCAAAAGTAAGATATGGGCTATAGTTAATAGTAATATTTTGATGATAATCTTTCCTAGTTTGTCACGTATGTTTCAGAACAATGAAAGGTATTTGTGGTCGGGTGATGTATGGGATCCCAGTATGATGATATGTATATTTCTTTTTTAAGTTCACAACATTTGCTATACATATATTGCTTATGTATGTTCATGAAGGAATGATATACATTAATAACTTTTTTAAATGAAAAAAATAATTTCTTATAGGACAGTTTTAGTGGTAGTGAAGTCCCTCAGCTTTAATGTAACTGAAAATGTCTTAAGTTCTCATATTTTGAATGATGATTTTGCACAATAGATAATTTTTGGCTGAATTCATATCTTATTTTTGGTACTTTAAATATATCATTCCACTGCCTTGCATTCTCTATGGTTCCTAATGAGAACTTGAAATTTTTTTGTTTTGCCAGAAGTGACCCCTATAAATTCTTGTTCTGCCATTTTGTGTGAAATCACCATTCTCATTGTGATTTTTCACAGTGCTCAATATTTTGGAACATTAATGCTTTAGTCAACAATATATTTTTTTTTTTTTTTTTTTTTTTGCGGAGTCTGAATTGCTTAATAAAGACATTCAACTTGGAATCTTCTTACAGTCCAAAGTTTTTCATAGTGGTTGTGGATTTCCCTTTTTACATACATATTTCTCTCTGGTTTTTTGTTTGTTTGTTTATTTTTTATGGTTCTTTTCATTTTACATATATTTTTAATCATCGTTTATGTGTACATAAATCTCAAAGCATGACACAGCATTTTTTCCATCCTATGACGCAATTTTCTTATTCAATAATCAATAATGTAAGATTTCTCTTTAAAGTAATTTTTTTCTATATGTGATATACATTTTTTCCCTGAATTCCTCCATTCTGGCCTTCTTTCTAAGTTGGTATTTTCATATTAAATAAATTTTGGATCCCTTTCATTCCCTTCCAGGTATATATTTTAGATATTTTTGTTGTAACTTTAATGGAAATTTAAAAAATCATCCTTAACTTTAACAATCTATTATGAATTGATATAAACAAATTCTATAGAACAAAAATACTCAGCTCCTCTAGACCTACCTTTAGTGTTTCTATTGGGGCATAAATCCTAAAATAAATTCCTCACCTTTTTTAAAATCTGGAATTGTCTTAATTTATTATTCATTATCGTAAGATTGATTTTCCAAGTACAGAATTCTTGGCTGTCAATTTTTGTCTATTTTCATCACATTTTCATTATGTTATTATATTCCCTTCTGGACCCCATTATTTCTGATGAGATATAAGCTATTATTCTTTTTGAGGATCACTTGCAGGTGATAAGCAGCTAAAGTAATGACTCCCCAGAGATTGTTGTGCTTCATGAATATGTTGATTCATGTCTACCATGCAATTGGGGAAGCAGTAGCCATTATTTATCCCAATATTCTTTATTACTCTCTTGTCTCCTTATGGAAATACCATTTTGAAAATGTTGGCCCACTTGATGCTTTCCCACAGTTCCTTTATGGTTTTCAAGTTTCTTCATCCTTTTTTATTTCTGCACTTCAGAGTGGATAATTTCAATTGTCCTATTTTTAAGTTCACTAATTCATTATTCTGTCAGCTCAAATCAGCTGTTGAAACTCTTCAGTGAAATTCTCATTTAAGTACTGTATTTTCTGACAAGGAATCATAATTTGCCTCCTTTATATAATATTTAATTTGTATTTATATTCTCATTCAGTCCATGTTCATTTTCATGGATTACTTTGTTCTTTGTCAGTGATTTCCTTCAACTCCATGAGCATAAAGAAGACAAATGATAGAAAGTATTTTTCAAGTAATTCCAATATCTATGTTCCTTGAGGAACAGTTTCTGTCAAATTATGCTTTTCCTTTTAATGGGTCACCTGTTCTTGTTTTTCTTTGTTGGTTTAGTAATTTGGTGGTTAAAAATTGTATATTTTAGTTTTCATAAACTGGTATCTCTGGAAAAGATATTTTTCTCCTTCCTCAAGTTTTACCATTCTTCCTAATTGATATTTCCAGTCATTGTTTCTTAATGAATTTTCCAAACTATGCTTTGAAGATGATATTCAATATTGTGTATGGTCCCTGAAGTCTGTGTCCTTTAAGTTGTTGTCAGTTAGTGTTTTGACAAATTTCATTGAAATTCATGAGTTTAAAAAAAAAACAGAAAACGTTATGAAAGGAAATAAAAGGATAAGGGAAAACACAACCAACCAACCAAAAACTTCCAACAAACAAAAACACCTCTCTCATACTTTGCCAAAAGATTCTTAGTTGGATCATGATTTCAATATTTAACCATGGCATTTACAAGTCTAGTTTATTTTGTACTTTCTGCTTGTACTGACCCTAGAAGTCAGGCCTTGAAAGCATAGGGCATTTTCAGGCCTTTTCTAAGTATGCAAACTGTCCTGCCATGCATGTAGTTTTGTAAACTTCTCAGTATCAATGTAGAATATTTTATGCCCTAAATTTCAAAAGAAAATCCCTTATTAGCTTTCTGTCCTGGAATTTATGATGTAGATCAATAAGTATCAATGATAATATTTTGCCACAAATTGCTGCAACTTTTTTTTATATCTTACAATGATCATACACACTATTTACTCTATTTTTGCCCTTATTTTGTTCTGAGCTTGGAGAAATATGATGTCTCATTTTTTAAATATTTACCTTCTCAATATTCCACTCATGTTCTACAAATTGAAAATGGATGGCTTCATTCATTGTTTTAGGTGAGAAATACAATTTATTTATGTGGTCCATGTTATGTTATGTATTTGTGATATTCAAGTGAGATACAAGATTACATTTTCCAGGAAATCCTAATGCACAGGCTCAGAAAACTACATATAATGACCAGAAGTTGACATGGCAGGCACTGAAATCATGGTCTCTCTGACATGATGGTTCACCCTTTTACTGCCATGTTAAACTGGATTTGACATACACTCATTTTCCTCTGTAATGGTGAATAACATTCAAGATGGTAGCCACCCAAATTCCTGAGGTACTAGGACATTATCATTACCTAACTGTTGCACAATAGGAATATAGATAGAGAAAAAAATAGACCTGCTTTACCCAAAGGCACTGTTTGTGGGTTGTAACCTAGGTCATTTGATGGATGCATTCCCTTAAAACGCTGTTGTCAGTATTAAATGAGCTGTTACAGAAAGTACATGGGACACAGAATCCTGGACATAGTAAAAAATATATGAATTTTAGTCATTGAAGTTTTTGCTATTATTTATGTCTTCAGTGTTTTTTTATTACTGATATCCATGAATTCAGAGTCTGTGAAATCAGCTATTGG
The DNA here is from genome assembly GCA_026826555.1 of Tolypeutes matacus. Taxonomy (NCBI): domain Eukaryota; kingdom Metazoa; phylum Chordata; class Mammalia; order Cingulata; family Chlamyphoridae; genus Tolypeutes; species Tolypeutes matacus. Next base: position 1,981,089 of record JAKSZT010018048.1, read on the forward strand.
GAGCTTATAGGCAATTAGAAGCAGGAGTAGCTATAAAATTTGGGAATTCAAAGGAAAAATGAAAAGAAGAGGCCCATTCTTTGAAATATAGGGAATATGTGACATTTATGGAACTAATTTATAAAGTTTTTTGTTTTCTTCTGAAGTCTCTTGCTGAGGCTGTCATAAAATTTTTTATTTGTTCTTTAATATTGTTCTTTAAAAAGTAAAAATATAAATTATTAGCTTGTATTTTACTGTTTATCTATATATTCTGCAGCATCACTTTTAAATGCAAACATCAATTATTTATATACATATTCTACTAATTTATGGTTCACATTTCACAGATAATGCAGCATGAATATGCATACTGTTTTTGCCAGAGGCTGGTAATTGAGCGTACAAGTAACTCATTTTGTATTTTAAATTTCATTTCTTGATAAACACATATTTACCACCATTCTATGCTATCTTTTTTGTTATTACTGATGATTATATAAGGGCTGAAAGGAAGTTATTGGTTGACCTATCTTTCCTTTTCCTTCTAAACTATCATTTTTTTCACTGAGGTACAAAGTAATCACCTATGTTCTTCAAAACGAAGGACCTTTCCTGGCTGTAGTCAGAGAGCTAAGGAGATGGCAGTATTAGAAGGACTTCACTGTTTTTTCTCATTTGATATCATTCTCCTAATTGACTATGGAGGAAGTGATACCTGATCCAAACCATGTGGTCAGTCTCTGGGAGCTGGGAAATGCAGCAGAACAAATTCTTTACTTAAAAGGGACAGAGCTCTTCTGACATCTTGATTTTATCTGAGTTGAACCCATGTCAGACTTTTGACCTACAGAACTGTATCTAAAATTTTGTGTTGTTTTAATATCCTAGGTATATGATAATTCATTACCGTTGCAACAGAAAGTTAATACACTGAATAAAATCCTAAACTTTGTTATCATTGTACCACATTTGAATTGCCATACATGTAAGAGAGATCAGAGAAGAGAGAAATATTGCCATATCTTTTCACCAGAAAACGGAAACTATCCAAATATCTTTGAACTCTAGAAGTGTTACATTTTGGCATAGTCAAACAAATACTATGAACAGCAATGCAAATGCCCAATCTGAAACAATATACAAATATGAATGATCTTACAAATAATATTGAATAAAATAAACTGGACATAATAGAGTGCATATTGCAAGATAGCATTTATTTTACATAAAGAATAAACAGAAGTTCATTGCTCCACAATGGTGTGGCATGTACCTTTGGAGTTGGCAATAATAGAAGTCATGTAAAGGGCTTCTGTGTGCTCTGTGGCTCTGACCTGACTTTTGAACTGGATGCTGGTAACATGAGTCTGTGAAGTGTATGAAAATGCATCTAGTTGTATTGATATAAATTTTATGATCTTCTGTATGTAAAATATGTCTCAATATTTTAATCAAAGGAAGTAAATTCATCAAGTAGCTGGTGGGGATGAAAACCATTTTGCTCCAGTAGTAAATGACAATAACCTACTCCTTGGAGCAACCTGAAATGAGAGTAGGTGTTTTTACATGTGTGGCAAGTTGACACTTCTAGCCTTGGCAAATATCTACTTGATTAGGGAACAAAAAATATTAATAATAATAAATTCAAAGAAAAAAAATTGTGGTACCCACAGAGAGTTGTTCACTAAATTAAAATGTGGAATCCCAACTAAAACAGCAAACTGATTTCCACCATCCTGACATAAAGTTGGACTATTCAGAATCAAATTGATTTGATTTAAAAAAAAAAAAAAAACAGAGTAAAATGCAATATCCTTTGCATAACGGAACTCTAGAATAACACCTAATTCTCATAAACTCATGTAAATATTACTTGTTTTAAATTAATAATGTAATTATACACAGAGACTACCTTGGTTAATGTTTGCTTCCAAAAGTAGCCTAAGTAACAAATGTTGGTTTCATATTCTTCATATGATAATAAGTTATTTATCAACCTGTTTGTTTTAGTTTCCTAGGCTGTACAAGAAAATACCAATGCAATGGATCAGCTTAAACTATGGGCATGTATGTGCTTACAGTTTTGTGGATAAAAGAAAGTTAGCATCAGGGCAATGCTTTCTTTCTGAAGATTGTGTTGTCCTAGGGTTTTCTGCCACAGATCCTGGGACATTAGTTTGTCCAATGGCAGGATACATGGAAGTATATCCTGCACTCTCCCTTGACTTTCAGGACTAGATCTTTGTCTGCTATGGTTCATTCTCTCTCACGTCTGAATTCATTCCACTTATAAAGGACACCTGTAATAAAATTAAGACCCATCCTGATTCGGCTGGGCAACACATACCTTAAGTGACATAACCTCATAAGAAGGCCCTTTTTACAATGAATTCATACCAATAGGAATGGATTAGATATAAGAACATGTTTTTTGGGGATACATAGAGCTTCAAACCATCACAGGTCATGGTCTGGATCCCCGAAACACATGTTCTTTCTACATACAAATGCATTAATTCCATCATAATATCAAAAACAAAACAAAACAAAACAACAATAACAACAAAAAGACCTTAAATATATTTTTTTTAATGCTTGGTATTAAGTTTGATCAAAATTAGCTATAGATATGGTCTGTCCTGGGGTAAAATTCCCCTCTGTCTGTAGATCTGTGATACATAGAGAACAAGTTATGTGCTTCCAATGGAGGGACAGGCATAGGATAAAGATTTATTTCCATTAGGAAAAATTGGAGGGAAAATGGAAGTCATGAGTCCCAAACATTTTTGAAGCCTTACTTGGTATACTCCATTAGATTTCAAGGCCTGAGCATCATCTATGGAATGATATTTGACACCTCATCATTGACGAAGTGGCAGCCCAAACCATTCTGAGAGATTGTCCAGCAACCATGCTCTCCTTGAAAACTGGGGTGAATGGTCCACCCTCTCCTAGCATCATGTTGGTGGAAACATTCTCAGTGAATGCCCAGGGAACAGGATTCACCCTCTCAGAGCATTGGGATGGTGGACAGACTCTACAAAACCCGAGGCTCAAAACCTCTATCTTCTCCAACTACTGGGATGGCAGCACTCTTCCTGAACAATGTGGTTGAAGGCAAACACTATCCAAGTGCTGGGGCAGACTCACACTTTCTATACACATGGGTGGGTCCACACTCTTCACCCATGATGTCTTCAGTCCAGCCTCATCTTTTATGGTTTTGACCTTGAAGTGATTTTTCCTTCAATCTGTCCATTTTCTGTCCCATTTTTCAGGCTGGCAGTAATTCCATTCATAGCAAATGTTGAAATTGGAAGAGAAAAATAAACCTGCGACCCAGCTTCAGAACAATGAAACAGGGATTATTTGAAATGTTGACACTTATAATGCAATTCTGAATGTAAGAGCCCAGATAAAAGAAGAGGATCCAGATTAGGTCCAGGGCAGAAGTCCTGCCAATCTTAGTGACTTCACTTTCATCTTCATAAAAAGTGAATTAGAACAAATTACTCCATTAAATAACTAAATATTATGTTAAGTGTATTTTGCATACAGATTAATAATCAATAGTTTAATAAGGAATTCATTCCAAGCGAGAAACCAGTTTTCCCAATGGTGATTAACCCATTTGATGGCCACCCAATATCTATGAGCTCTCATCATAATTTTATCTTATTTGTATTTAATTGAGACCATGTGAACAGATTGTGAGAGTGATGTGATCAGCACTCAGAAAGAAACATTTAGGAGCTGGTATTCTAGACTCCAGCATTCTTTTTCCTGGATGCAACAAATCTGAAAGGCATGCATTAAGATGGCAGGTATGCATAGAGGGAATTTTTAAGTGACTATGCAGAACACAAATGCCCTAGAGGTTCTTAAAACCCTCAGTGGATTTAGCTTGAACTGGAAATAAAATTGAGTAAGTTAAGACATTCAGATTTCAGGATTCATGTGTTATTACTGCAAAATGTAGTTTTCAGTGACTAGATTTATCTTTACAAAGATAAATTTAGTGCCTATTTCACTGACTAAATTTATCATTACAGAGACTGATAGATATTAATAGGAATACAGATTAGCATAAACTTTTGAAATTTTCCTGATCCTATAATAGTGTAGAATGGATAAATAGCAATCCCTACAAAACCACATCAAATTAGAGCTTCTCCCTGCTTCAGTGTACCATCTTTTGGTTTTGTTAATTTTTTCCCCAGTGTTTCCTTATATTCAATTTCATTTAGTTCTGCTCTAATCTTTGATACTTCTTTCTACTTCATTGGGGTTAGTTTGTTATTGTTTTTCTAATTCCTCCAGGTGTGCAGTTAGGTCGTTGATTTTAGCTCTTTCTTCTTTTTAAATATAGGCATTTATGGCTATGAATTTCCATCTCGTTACAACTTTTCCTGCATCCCATAGATTTTCATAAGTTGTGTTGTCATTTTCATTCATTTCAAGGTAGTTATTGATTTCTTTTGAGATTTCCTCCTTGACCAACTGTTTGTCTAAGAATGTGTTGTTTTATATATAATGTGTTATATCTTTGTGCCTAAGATGATACTCTGGCCCTTACTGATTTACAGCTTCTTTCCAATGTGGTAAGAGAAATTATTTTGATTAATTTCAATCTTTCTGAATTCACTGGGAGATGTTCTGTGTCTTAGCATGTGGTCTAACTCGGGGAATGATCCATGTGCGCTCTAGAAGAATGTATATCCCATTGTATTTGGGTGTAATGTTCTATATATTAGGTTCAAGTCTTCTAATGTATTATTCAAAGTCTTTGTTTGCTTATTGACTTTCTTTTGAGATGTTCTGTCTAATGGTGATAATGGTGTATTAAAGTCCCCCACTATACTTTTAAGGGCATCAATTTTTCCACTTAGTTTTTCCAGTGTTTTCCTCGTGTGTTTTTTCTTTTTTTACTTTTGTTTTTGTATTTTGCCTCGTGTGTTTTGAGGCATCCTGGTTCAGTGCATAAATGTTTATGATTGTTCTTTCTTTCTGGTAGATTACCACTTTTATTAATATATACTGTCCTTCTTTGTCTCTTACCATAGTTTTGCGTTTAAAATCTATTTTGTCTGATATTAGATATGCTGTCTTCCACATTGCTGATTATTTCCTCTGCCTGTTCAAATCTGTTTTTATGTGTTTTCAGTGTATTTTTGATTTCTTGGATTGTGCCATTCATTGCCATCATATCTGCTATCGTTTTATGTGTATTTACAATTTCTTCAGTATGTCCTCCCAGTGTCTTCTTAATATCCTTAATCTATTCCTTCACTTATTGATTCATGATATTTGTTTGGACATCTCTGATTAGTTGTTCCATGTTCTGCATCTCCTCCTAGTTTTTAGTTTGTTCTTTGGATTGGACCATATCTTCCTATTTCATAGTATGTCTTGTAATTTTTGGTTGCTATCTAGGTATCTGTTTATCTTAATGGGTTTATTCAGTTGATTAGTTTCTCTTTTTAATCCAGTGTTTTATTTTGCTGTGGTTTGTGTGTGTGTGATAAGGTTTCACTCTGACACTTCATTCATCTTATTCTATTTCCTTGTTGTCTATGTTCCCTTGAAAAAATTAGGACCAGAGAAAAGGAAAGAGATAATAAGGGAAAAGAATAATAGTACTAATAATAGTAAAAAGTAGTAAAGGAACCATACAAGACCTAGGAAATTGGAAAATTAACACAAGTAAGAAGTGCAGAAGAATAAGATTAGAAAAATGGAATAGAAAAAATGAAAAAAGAAATAGAATAGAGAAAAATGTATAAATGAATTAAAAGCCCAGAATAGTGAGAAGAGGTGAAAAGAAAAAAAAAAAGAAAGAAAAAAAGTAAAAAATAAAAATAAAAAAATCCCCAGAAAATAGGAGAGAGAAATAAAAATAAGAAAAATTGGAAACCAAACAGAAAGAGGTGGAATGAAAGTACAGCAACAGAAAACAGAAGATATAAAGATTGAAGATATAAGAAATAGTGTAGGTAGAGAAAATTGATAGAAAAACAAGCAGAGAAATAATGGAAAGGAAAACAACAAACAAGAAACAAGACAGCAGTGTTTCATTTTAAAAGAGGAGAAATAAAAGGAAATAAAAACAATAAAATATCTTAACATGGATAAATACCCTTCTCTCTTAGACCCCTAAGGATCTTCTCAGGCCTCTGTTCATCAATCATCTACCCTGCAGCTTGCCCTCTGCAAGTTTTGAATCGGGTTTTAGTGAGTAAACAAGGAAAATTTTTTAAAAAGGAACATTTTTTTTAAAAAATAAGAGATCCAAGAAATGCTAATACAAAAACAATGTCTGTATGTTCCCTGTCATAAAATTTCAGTTGGATGCCTGATAACCTGGTGGATTACTTTTCAAAGAAGAGCCAGGAATCAAGCCAGGGACCTTGTAAATGTTAGGCAGGAATTCTTTCACTGAACTAATCTGTTTCCTTAGGTTAGTTAACCTTTTTGAAGGTTATCTGCCCCTTTTCCCTGCAGTACGCTGGAGTCCTGCTGATCAGCTGCCTGTCTCTGCCTCCTCTCTTCAATCTAGGCAGCTGGGTTTGACAGCCTGCCTGAGTGGATTTCTCTCCCCTCTCCCTGTTGAGTCAGTGTCCCTTCTGATGTTCAAGGGGGGCCAAGGTACCTAAACTCACTTCAGAGGAAACACTCTCCACCTTCACACACCCCTATTCCTTTCAGGGAATCTGCTATCACCTTCCATTTGGATCAGGGAGCCAGCAGCCCCACCTAAGCTATCCACCCTGAGGGCGGGATATATGTGATGTTTCCAGCCGCCAGGGCAAGCAACCCACAATTTCCCCCTGGTTTCCCTATTTGTCCAGTGCCCTCCTAGATAACTCAAGAACCTTTCAGTTCTATATATATCCAAAGGAACTGGTGGGGAGAAAGATGTCTGCTCTCCTCTCAGTTAGATACAATTCACCAGGAGTTTTACTCTAGCTCAATATCTTGGGAGTTGGGAATCAGAGCCCTTCCCAGCAGCTGGAAGGTTTAATAAGTCACAGTTAGTTGTTTTAGCTTCTTCTCTCTGTCCGTCACTCTCCTGGAAATTGTGGAGCAGTGTCCTGGATCACTGTACCCCAAAGCAGGTCCCCAGTGTAGCCTCTGGCTCTTTCTCCATTGTTTTAGTGAGAGCTGATCCTTATCTACCTAACCCATTGGCCATGTCCCAACAATGTTTGGTTTCTTTTCAATTGCTCATAGATCCTTCTCCAAATTAGACTATATGTTGGCCACAAGACAAGTCTCAATAAATTTTAAAAGATTGAAATTATACCAAATATTTTCTCTGATCATAATGGAATGAAGCTGGAAATAAAAAATGGATGGAAAAAGGGAAAATTCATAAATATGTGGAGTTGAAACTACACAGTCTTAATCAGTGGGTCAAAGAAGAAATTGCAAAACAATTCAGGAAATGTCTTGTGACAAATGAAAATGAGAACACAAAATATCAAAGCCTTTGAGACACCACAAAGGCAGTGCTGAGAAGGAAATTTATAGCCCTTAATGCATACTTTATAAAAGAAGAAAGAGCTAAAACTGATGATCTAATTGGACCACCTGTTAGACTAGAAAAAGAACAACAAACTAACCCCAAACCAAGCTGAAGGAGAGAAATAATAAATATCAGAGCAGAAGTAAATGAAATTGAGAACAAAAAGAATGATAGAGAGAATCAACAAAACCAAGAGTTGATTCTTTGAGATGATCAATAAAATTGACAAACTCTTAGCTAGACAGACAAAGAAAAAAAAAAGAAGCATCAAATAAATAAAATATGAAATGACAGGGGGGACATGACAATTGAACCTGTGGAAATAAGAGAGATGATAAGAGAATACTATGAATAACTGTATGCTGAAAAAACTAGAAAATGTAGATGAGAACCACCTACACTGTCTGTAGAAGAAATAGAAGACTTCAACAAAAGATCACAAGTGAAGAGATTGAAAGAGTCACAAAAAAACCTCCCGAAGTTGAAAAGCCTGGAACCAGATGGCTTCACAAGTGCTTTCTACCAATTATTCAAAGATGAATCAATACCTATCTTTCTCAAGCTCTTCCAAAATTTGAAGAGGAAATAATGGTACCAAACTTATTCTATGAGGCCAATATCATCCTAATACCAAAACCAGATAAAGATCCTGTGTTAAAAAAAAATCACTGGGAAGAGGCTGTGGCTCAATCAGTAGGGCTCCCGTTTACCATATGGGAGGCCCCGGGTTCGGTTCCTGGGGCCTCCTGGTGAAGGCAAGCCCGCCCGCACGGTGTGGTTGGCTGACCCAGCGAGCACAAGCAGCAAGGGGGGGGATAAATGAATAAATAAATAAAATCTTTAAAAAAAAAAAAAATGGCTTGTGTTTTAAAAAAAAAAAAAAATAAAAAAAAAAAGAAAATCACTGACCAATAACTCTAATGAACATAGATGCAAATATTCTCAACAAAATATTTGCAAAGAGAATCCAAAGGCACATAAAAAGAATTATACATAATGATCAAATGGATTTTATTGCAGGTATGCATGCGTGGTTCAACACAAGAAAATCAATTAATGTAATAAAGTGCATTGATAAATTGAGGAAGAAATATCACATGATCCTTTGATTAATGCAGAAAAGACATTTGACAAAATACAGCACCCTTTCTTGATAAAAACACTTCAAAAGATAGTAATAGAAGGAAGCTTTCTCAATATGGTAAAGTGTGTATATGAAAAATCTACAGCTAACATTGTACTCAATGGAGAGAGTCTGAAAGCTTTCCCTCTGAGATCAGGAACAACAAAAAAATGATGCCCATTGTCACCATTATTATTCAATACTGGGCTACAACTTCTAGCTAGAGCAATTAGGCTAGACAAAGAAATAAAATGCACTCAAATAGGAAAGGAAAAAGAAAAACTATATTCACTGATGACATGATACTATATGTAGATAACCTTGTGTATTAGTCAGCCAAAGGGGTGCTAATGTGAAATACCAAAAATGGGTTGGTCTTTATAAAGGGTATTTATTTGGGGTAGAATTCCACAGATACCAGGCCATAAAGCATAAGTCTCTTCTCACCAAAGTTCATTGCCACGTGTTGGAGCAAGACAGCTGCTGGCCTTTGCCAGGGTTCAGACTTCCTGTGTTCCTCTCTTCCCAGGGCTGCGTTTTTCTCCAGGCTTAGCTCTTCTGGTTCCTCCACAAGGTAAGCTGTAGACTCTCAGGCGAACAGCTCACTTCTCTTCTCCTGGGGTCTTCTTTCCAACATCAAAACTCCGTCATTAGAACTGCTTCTCAAAAACTGCTACTCAAAACTGTACTTGCCATGCCTTTTATATTTGATTCCCCACCCCACATGGGGTGAGGCTCAATGCCCTAATCATAACCTAATCATGCCCAGTTTAACAGATCAGTTTACAAGCATGATCCAATTATATTTTTGGAATTCATAATTACATCAAATTGGCCAACACCTACACCTTGTAAAACAAAGCTACTGGATTATTAGAAAAGTTCAGTAGAGTGACAAGATACAAGGATAATCTGTAAAAATCAATTGCAATTTCATACACTACTGATGATCAATCTGAGGAGGAATCAGAAAAAAAATTCCATTTATAATAGTGACTAAAAAAATCAAATATTTAGGAATAAACTTAACCAAGGATATGGGGATCTGTATTCAGAAAACTACCACACATTGCTAACAGAGTCAAAAGAAGATTTATATAAATGTAAGGACATTCCATGTTCATGGATTGGAATATCATTTAGATGTCTATTCTACCCAAACTGATTTACAAATTCAAAGCAATCCCAATAAAAATCCCAATAGCCTTTTTTTTTGCAGAAATCAAACAGCCAATAATCAAATTTATTTGTAAGTGTAAGGGGCCCCAAATAGCCAAAAATGTCTTAAATAAGAAGAATGAAGTTGGAAGACTCTCATTTCCTGGCTTTAAAGAATATTACTTAGATACAGTGGTTAAAAACAGCATGGGACTGGCATAAGGACAGACAGATTGACCAATGGAACTGAATTGAGAGCTCAGAGACTCACCCTCATATCTACAGTCAAGTGATTTTTGGAAAGGCTGTTAAGCCAATCCAGCTGGGCCAAAACAGTCTATTCAACAAATGGTCCTGTGAGAACAGGATAGCCATATCCAAAAGAAAGAAAGAAGACCTCTATCTTGCACTTTATACAAAAATTAATTAACAATGGATCAAGGACTTAAATATAAAATCAACATCCATAAAACTCATAGAAGAAAGTAAAGGAAAATATCTTCAAGATCTTGTGGTAGGTGGTAGTTTCTTAAACCTTATGCCCAAAGCATGAGCAACAAGAGAAAAATAAATAAATGGGACCTCATCAAATAGCAACACTTTTGCACCCCAAAGGACTTGTCGGGATCACATTGACTTCCAAAGTAAACATTGCCTCAGATAGTGGAGACATCCAGACCCTATAGGCAGGGCAGACAACTCAGTAGTTTGGAGCCCTCTAAGTGGGCCATACTTTGGAACTTATCCTCCCCAGTGTGACAGAGTTGAACTTAGTTGTGGTTTCCCTACACATGGCTACTCTTTCCTTCTATTTGAACCTATAGTTAGTACTAGAGTTGGTAGGTATACATTCAAGAGACTTAAATCTTTGGGCTGTCCTGTCCATGTGACAGCTGGACCTTGAATCTCAACCGAGTCGCAACACCTACTTTACAGTTCATTGGAATCACCAAGGAAAAATAAAAAGGAGATGATGATGGACAATGACCATCCCAAGGCACAGAGAGTCTCTGCAACTGCAAGCAAGAGAGTCCCATCCATCTGTTTAATGGGATCTAAGCCCCCTCTCAATTAGAGGTGGAGTGGACATCACCATCCCAGATCCCTGGGATTGGGGAATGAACTACGGACTAAAGTTGACTTACTAGTATACTACTATAGATTTATTTTGATTCTAGTAATGGAAGTAATTATATCATTGATGTGGAGGTTGTGGCCATTGGAGGTTCTGAGGGCAGGGAGAGGGAAAAACAGGTGTAATACAGGATCATTTAGGGGACTTGAGAATTGTCCTGAATGATAATGCAATGGCAGATACAGGCCTTGATAAATGTTGCCATAACCTATACAATTGGGTGGGAGGGAGTGTAAACTACAATGTAAACTTTAATCTATGCTTAGTGGCAATGCTCCAAAATGTGTTCATCAATTGCAGTGAATGTACCTCACTAATGAAGAATATTGATAATGTGGGAAAATGTGGGGGGTGTGGGGAACAGGGCATATGGGAATCCCCTATATTTTTTATGTAACATTTGTGTAATATAAGTATCTTTTTAAAAATAATAATAAATTAAAAATAAAAAAATAAAAAAATTAGATTTTTAAAGTCTTATTGGGCTTTGTGAAAACCTTTCTATGTGTCCCTTGCTCTGTTGAAGCCAAAAATGTCCTGTACTAAGTCATGGGTAATTTCTGCTTTCATAGATTCAACTTCTTATTTCTACTCCCCAAACCCTCCCTACCAATATTCATAATTGTGTGGATAACCTATTTGGTATGTGGACAACCTATTTGGTATATGGAGGTTTGTATTTCTGAGCTTTAATTTCCAAGACTTTCCTTAAAGCTTCTATCCTCTCCCATATTCTGATAATCTTCTGATTGGCAGCTATTAATAGTCATTTTCAGAATAAGGATAAATAGGCTGCTTTCCTACAACATATTTGTGTAGGTGATAACTAACAAGTTGAGTTTTACCTAGCATTATTATCATATAACATGTTCAAGAATCTCTTCAAAATACTTTGAATGTGTCCCACTCTGTGACACAACCACTTCTACTGGCTTTCATTTTACAATCCATTCTGAAATGAATCCCATTTTTCTTTAATTTGGTAACTACTGGTCAATTTTTGTTTGTCTTTATTGAAAACCATTATATGATATTCCTTAATTCCATGTTACTTTAAGTCCTTAATATAAAATTTGGGAGGGGCGGTGGTTGCAAAGTTTGTGGATATATTGCAATCTACACTAATTATATTTAGGACCTAACATAAAATTGAAAATATATTGACTAACCAGTGACTATGACCCATTTTTTAATATTTCATTTTTGTTAAGTTTAACAAACAGACAAAATAAACTTTTCTTACTAATTGTATTGCTAATAAGCAATATTATACCTCTAATCTCTAAGGTATATTGAAAAATTCCATGTCAGTTTAGAGTTGAAAGAAACCTGGCCTCTCTGAATGGTAAAATACTCCTGAGAAGTATACCTCATACATGTTACCCCTAACGACTAACCATGTTTATAAAGAATCCAGAAGCAAAATTTTTTCTATGATTTGGGGCAAATGTGCTATTCCAAGAAAAGTGACTCCTTGAAGAAGAAGCAGGATCATAGATTTGACAAAGTATCAATAATTATGCAAAAGTAATATTCATTTTACAAAAGAGAAACTGCTTGAGGAAGCTTTCTCTTCAAAAGAGAAACTTTCTCAGGTAAGTTTGTATGCTTTCATTCACATATTTTTAAAAGATGGCTAACAAAAAATTTCCCTGACACAGCTGTGATGTCTCAAGCATGCTTAATTACTCCTGCTCCATATTATAAATTGATAGTAATGGAGAGTGTAAAAGTTTCTGAATATGTTTTAATTATACATAATTAGTTTTATAAGTGGTACCTGATGATATGTATGTGATACATAGTCTGTATCTAAATACTGAAAATGTAATGTTATGGAAATTACTAAGAAATTGAAGTAGTACGAACACCATATATTAAACATTACTTGAACTAGATTGTAAAGGAGAACTCAGAAATTGAAAGGCAACATTGAGCTACTGCAGCATTCCATGGAAATAAATCCTCATAAGCAAAGTGAAGTATTCATTATGAGGAATCTCATATTTATTTGCAGGATATTTAGATGTAGATATGCATTATTCAGATTTGTACCATACTCTATTATTTCATGTGTTTAACATTTGAGGAGGAATGGATATCCCATTCATTGTGTTTTTTTAACACATTAAAAAATTGTTAAGGAAATAAATTCTAAATATGCTGGAGGTAATAGGAGGAGGGATAAACCATGAACTTTATTATACTCTCTAATGTCCAAGGCTGTGTGTTTAAACATCATTGTGCACTCTTAAGTAGAAGTTGTATGGTAATTTTAGTCAAAGGAAAATTGAGAATTTTACAGACTGGGTGAATAAATGCAATCTGAAAAGATGAAGGTTAGAAATGATATGTTTAAGGATCAATAACCATGTGTGCTATGATAAAGGAAATCAGTAGTTATCTGGACTGTTGTTTATGTCCAATAAGCAACAATTAGGTAAATAGCATCATCTTAATTACTGAGTAATATTTTTGCCATTTAATAAAATCCCAGCTAAAGGACTTTCTCATCCTCATAATATTGAATATAGAAGAAAGATGCATAATAGAAATTACTACTATTGTAAAATAAATAAATATATTTTTAAAATGCTAAAAATTCACAAGACTGTAACCAAAAGTAAATCAACATTAATAACCACATAAAATTCTAGTCAAAGTGTATGCCATATTAAATTTATAAATTGATTATATATTAAAAGTATTATTAATAAAAATAACTTTTATAACATTTTTATACTTATTTTCCCTCCATTCCACTTTTTCCACATATAAAATTAAACAGTTCTGAAATTAGATTGCTCAAAATAATTTCTTTTAGAGTAGAAGGCATAATTAACACTGGAACAGGATTTCTTTATGATTTGGATTGCTTCAAGACAAGCAGAATTAAAAGAGTTATGGTTAAATAGCTATTCTGAATAGGGGATTTTAGTAAAATCTAGATGTAGGTTGAACTACCTGGACAGAAAATTAGCCCATCAAATACTGCAATTCCCGTCTGATGGAAGGAAGGAAGCTTTGAGGAGGAAAAATGTCAGGTGTGATGCTGATGCTTTCCTTAGACACTGTGTGTAGGTTAGTAGATAAACTATAGAGACAGCAAGGGAACTCTGGTACCCACTGAAACAGAAAATTGGAATCTACCTGAATCAGAAGAGAATCAATTTTTGGATATTTCTGAAAAGGAGGGAAAAAAAGGCCTCACATGTGTGTCTATAGAAAAACTGAAATGAAAGAGTTGTGAGGCACAATCCATCTGGTCTCCCATGGTTTAAACCATCTGAGATGAATCTCAGAACCACTCACCAACTGTGATAGAAACTGATTTTTATTCAGATGGGGAAAAAGAGGTGAATATCAGTAATCATCCTAGTCACCTGGCACATGAGGAGAATAGGTGTTTAGTGTTCAAACAGGCTGATGCAGAGGCTCTCTTACAGAGCATGTCTTGTCTAAAATTTTGTTAATGGAGAAAATGAGTAAATAATCTCTGGTGTCTCTTAGCAGTTTGAAAAGATATTATACTAAAGTAGTGTAAATATGACTAATCACTGAAAGCTTGATGGCCTTAGTTTCATTTTAATTCATTTGCTAAAATTAACATTGAAGAGAGTTGTGAAAATCTAAAAGGATGTATTTGAAATCATTGATTTCAAAATACTGTCTTTGGTCCATTTCTTCTAAGCTGAGTTCTTCATGAAAAGCATTCCAATTTTGGCATTTTATTTTTGAGTTATGTTGATTATCTCCATTTGGTTTTAGTATATACATATTATTTTATATTTTGACTACAGGGAAATTGCAACATATTAGGAGAAATGAACAATCTCACTTTTTTTTTCACAGAATTCCTCTTTATGGATATCCCAACATCTTGAGAGCTCCAAGTTCTGCAAGGTCTGATGTTCTTAATGATGTATCTAGGAGTCCTGACTGGGAATCTTCTAAACATTACCTTCATTGTAACTGACCAACATCTGCACTCTCCAATGTACTTCTTTCTAGGCAATTTATCCCTCATAGACCTTTGCTGCATTTCAGTTACTGCTCCCAAAATATTTGTGAATTCTCTGTTAGACTGTAAACTGATTTCTCTCCCAGCATGTGCTGCTCAGATTTTCCTGTTTATCCTATTTGGATGCACAGAGTTTTTCTTTTTTGTGATGATGTCCTATGATTGCTATGTTGCCATTTGTCACCCTCTGCACTATGGGCTCACCATCACCTCACGTCTGTGCACACAAAAGGCAGCTGGGAGTTCATGGGCAAGTGGGTTGCTCTTTTCTGGTGTCCACACAGGCACCATGTTCAAGCTTTCATTCACGGAGTCCAATGTGATCCATCAATATTTCTGTGACATACTTCAAATTTTGAGGATCTCACCTCCAGTTGTTCAGTTTTCTGAGTTGATGGCTTTAGCTCTACGTGTTTGTACAGCATTATTATGTTCTGCTTTTATGATTAAGTCATATATTGATATATTTCAATGATGCTTAGGATGCATTCTCTGGAAGCTCATAACAAAATGTGGCAAAATATTAAAATTGGTAGATATGAGTATCTGGAGGGATTGAGATGTATTGGAGGTTTTTGTATGGGTTCCTTATTAATTTTGTAACTGTACTATAAGTTTGAAATTATTTCAAAATTAAAAGTTAAAAAATTAATAATCCTAGTAAAAGTTTGAATGTGCAATGGTTGAAATATTTCCTTACATTTTCAAATTTTCTATAATTGATGACTTGCCATATTTCTTTTAAAAATAAATTGGTTACTACCTGGCTCATCTACATAGTTCTTTCCTTAGAAAGACATTACTGTCCAATTATATATTCACGTAACAGTCTTACAAAGGTCAAGGATAAAGTTCTGTTTGCTTACTTGTTGGTGCCTTTATTTTATACCATCTCATGAGTTATATTTAAATGGATATTTATATGTAGCAATACTGTGCAAAGTGTAGATATTTGTTTATGTAGACCCACTAATATTTAATCCCTAGAGACGTGACACAATTTAATAGTGTTCTCTCATTCATTTTGAACTTTTGCTACAATATGCTTTTTATTTTTTGATTTCTGAAGCTCTATATTCAATTTTCCAAGCTTGTGGGATTGCACATGTGTGTAATTCCCATACAACACACCTCTACCAAGACATGGCATTGTTGTAGAATATTTGTTAAAGATTATGAGATAATGTCATCAGATTATTACAACTCACTATGGTCTATGGCATACATTTGGTATATTTTTCCATACACCCCTATCCTATTATTAACACAGCACAACTTTTACATTGATGAAGAATATTACAGTATTTCTGTTAACTATAGTCCCTGGTTACATTAATTGTATTTTTCCATGCTTCTCCACATTTTTACTACCTTACAACAGTGATGTAATTTTTTCTAGTTCATAGAAGAACATTATTGTATTTGTACTATTAACCACCTACCCATTTGTATAATTAACTCACCCACTTCTGCGTTCACTAAGTTATTCAGTTGCTAAATTATTCTCTAGCTTTCTTTCAATTGAAACTTGCAGTAGTAGACTACCCTTTTCAGCCACAATCACCTTATCCTTCCAAATAAATTTAATATTTGTTTTTTCCACTTCCGCACAAAGGCTGATGGAATTTTTATAGAGATTATGTTTAATCTGTAAATCAGTTTGGGTAGAATTGACATCTTCACAATATTTAGTCTTCCAATCCATGAATACAGAATGTCCTTCCATTTATTTAAGTATTCTTCAATTTCTATAAACAATGATTTGTAGTTTTTGGGTTACAGGTCCTTTATGTCCTTGGTTAAGTTTATTCCTATAGAATTGATTGTTTAAGTTGCTATTATAAATGGAGCTTTTTATCTGATTTCCTCCTCAGATTGCATTGTGTTTCCCTATTGAAACAGATATTGAGTAAGTTATGAGGGAAAACCATGGGCAGGCTTTTGTATTGCAGCCTGTGAGGAATGTGTCCTCCAACGTGTAATTGAGAGTACTCCTATATATTGCTGCCAGCTCCGCACCTACATACCATGAAGCAGAACTCACCAGCTAATTGGCTTCAAGGTACGAGATCAGAAGCAGCTTTTAGTTGACTTATGTACAGTGTGAACAGACTGATCAGGACTACAAAGCAGTATCAGAAAGCCATATTTTGAATGAGTAGCAACATAAAAATCATTATAAATGGCTCAAAATATTCTGAGACAGTTAAAGCAACAGGGTAACATTATTATAAAACCTGTAGTTAATACCCTCAAAGAGATATAATATGATTTTGAATCCTCCATTCATTAAAAGAAAAATACATCTCAGATTAAAGAGAGTTATTGGGAAATTTTATACATATATTTGTATAGATGCAATTTAAAGCATTAAAAATATAATTTGGAGCAAGAAGATATATACATCACTATTGCAAGGTGGTAAGAATATGGAGAGGCATGGGAAAATATAATTAAGGTAACTTATGGACTATAGTTACCAGCAGTATTGTTATACTCTTGCATCAACGTCAAAGAAGGTATTATGTTACTTAATAATTGGGGGGTATGGAAAAATATAGACCATAGTTAGTGGTAACAGTATGATCATGTTCTCTCATAGTCTGTAGGAAAAGTTCCACAACAATGTAGGGTGTTGGTAGAGGGGTGTTGAGTGGGAATTCTGCACATTATGAATGATTGATTTTTAAGATCAAAACTTCTCTAATAGGATTTTTTGTTTTTGTTTTTAATTTCTAAAAGATACTTAGATTATGTAAATGTTACACAAACAATATAGGGATTCCCATATGCCCCACTCCCCACACCTCCCACAATCTCCCACATGAACATCTTTCATTAGTGTAGCACATTCATTGCAATTGATAAATGTATCTGGGGCTTTGCCATTAAGCATGGTCCATAGGTCACATTGTAGTCTACCCTTTCTCTCACACGGTTCTGCGTGTTATGTGATGATATAAAAAGGCCTATAACTGTCATTGCAATGTCACTCAGAACAATTCCCAAGTCCCCAAAAAGCCCCAGTGTTACAGCTATTTTTTTTCCTTTCCCTGCCCCCAGAACCTCCAGTTGCCACTGGCTCCACATCAGTGTTGTGATTTCTTCCACTGCTATAATCACAATATATCTATAGTAGAATATCATTGAGTCCACTCTAGTCCATAGTTCTTTTCCCAATCCCAAGGATATTTGGATGGTTATGTCCACCCCACCTCCAATTGAGAGAGGGCTTATATCCCATGGGGAAGATGGGTTGGACTATCCTGCCTTCAGCTGCAGACCCTTTCCATTTCTTGGGATGGCTCTTCTCCATCATCATCTCCCCACCAGTTGTCCTGGGTGAGTCCAATGTGCTATAGAGTAGGTGGTGCAACAACGTCGAGGTTCCGGCACACCTGGAACATGAACAGCCTGAAGACCAGAGTCTCTGGACATACACCTACAAACTCCTGCACTAAGTATAGGTTTAAATAGAGAGACAGATGAGCCATGTCAGGGAAGACATAATTGAGTCCAACTCTGTCACTTTGAGGAGCACAAACTTCAAAGTAGGGTCCACTGGCAAGGTGGTCCTTCCAAGGATGGGTGTCCAACTCCTTCCCACTCATTATGTGGTTAACCACCCAATGATATAACACATTATGATGAAATGATCACTCACACTCCCTAGAAGTCTGCTCCAGGTGTGCTCTGTCCAAAATGCCCCCCCACACACCGGTCCAAAATCCCTACACAAGTAACCATTCCTTGTAATATTGCCATAAGTGCATTCCCAACTTTGTACTTTCAACCACATATCCACAAATCCCCAGTATTCACCTGGTCCCTCTCCAAACGCTCCTCCTAGCAACCTGGAATATCTAACCCACTCTTCCCAATCTACCCACCTGTCAACCCTGCACCACTCAACTCAATAATATCATTACTCCCCTGTCCTATCCCTTCAATGCACAACTACACACTTTCCCCTTACCATAGATTACGTCCATATAGTTGTTAGCTCACAACATTCTCCTCTCTATTTTCTGTAAACCTACCTTCCAGACAATAGGTCCCCGAGTCTGCTCAACTTCCTTAATTCATATCAGTAAGGTCATGTACTGTTCATCCTTCAATGCCTGGCTTGATACTCTCAACAAAAGGTCCTGAAGATTCATCCATGTAATCCCTTGTGTTAGCACTTTATTCCTTCTTACAGCTTAGTAATATACCATTGTATATATTACAACATTTTGTTTATCCATTCATCTGTTGATGAGCACATGGGTTGATTCCAACTTTTGGCAATAGTGAATAATGGTGCTATGAACATTGGTGTGCATATATCTGTTCATCTCTTTGTTTTCAATTCTTATGGGTATATACCAACAGTGGAATTGCTGGATCATAGGTAGTTCTATAGTTAGTTTTTTGAGGAACCACCAAACGGTCCTCCACAACGGCTGGACGATTCTACATTCCCACCAGCAGTGGATGAGGGTTCCCATTCCTCCAATTCCTCTCCAATAATTGTAGTCTGCTGTTTTTTAATAGCCACCATTCTAATGGACGTAAGAGAGTATCTCATTGTAGTTTTGATTTGCATTTCAATATTAACTAATGATTTTGAGCATCTTTTCATGTGCTTTTTAGTCATTTGTATTTCTTCCTTTGAGAAGTGTCTTTTCAGGTCACTTGACCATTTTTTAAATGGGTTGTTTGCCTTTTCATTTTTGAGGTGTAGGATTTCTTTATATAGGCAGGATATTAGGATCTTATCAGATATATGGTTGCCAAATATTTTCTCCTTTTGGGTAGGTTGCCTTACTACTTTCTTGATAATGTCCATTGAGGTGCAAAAGTTTTTAATTTTGAGGAGATCCCATTTATTTTTTCATTTGCTGTTCATGCTTTGCATATGAAGTTCATGAAACCACTTCCTATTACAAGGTCCTGTAGATACTTCCCTACATTATCTTCCAAGGTCTTTATGGTCTTCGTCCTTATATTTAGATCTTTGACCCATCTTGAGTTGATTTTTGTTTAAGGTGTGAGATTGTGTTCCTCTCTCATTCTTTTAGATGTGGATATCCAGTTCTCCAAGCACCATTTGTTGAAGAGGCCATTCTCTCCCACTTGAGGGGCTTGGTGGCCATGTCACATATCAGATGACTGTATATTGGAGGATCTATATCAGAACTCTCAGTTTGGTTCCATTGGTTGGTATGTCTATCCTTGTGCCAATATCGTGCAGTTTTGACCATTTTAGCTTTGTAGTATGTTTTATAGCTAGGGTGTATGAAACCTCTATTTTTTTTTTTTTTTCATTATGTCCTTGGTGACTTGGGACCTCTTACCATTCCAAATATATTTTGTAGTTAGTTTTCCAATTCATTAATTGTGGATTCGTTTGGGTAGATTGCATTAATTGTGTAAATTACTTTGGGTAGGAAAGATATCTTAATGATGTTTAGTCTTCCTTTTCATGATCAGGAACTCTTCTTACATTTATTTAAGTCTTCTTTGATTTCCTTTAACAGTGTTGTGTAGTTTTCTATATATAAGACCCTTACATCATTAGGTAAATTTATACCTAGGTATTTGATTCTTTTAGTTACTATTGTAAATAGTATTTTTTTCTTGATTTCCTCCTTAGATTGCTCATAATAGGTGTATAGCAATGCTACTGATTTTTGACCATTGAACTTAAAGCCTACAACTTTACTGAACTCATTTATAAGCTCTAGAAGCTTTGTTGTAGATTTCTCAGGTGTTTCTATGTATAGAAACATGTCATCTGCAAATAGTGAAATTATTACTTCTTCCTTTCCAGTTTGGATGCCTTTTACTTCTTTTTCTTGACCCAGTGCCTAACACAATGTTAAATAGGAGCAGTGGTAGTGGGCATCATTTTCTTGTTCTGGATCTTAGAGAGAAAGCTTTTAGGATTTCACCATTGAGGATGATGTTAGTTGTGGGTTTTTTATATACACTCCTTATCTTGTTCAGAAAGTTTCCTTCTATTCCTATCTTTTGCAGTGTTTTTATCAGGAAATGGTGCTGTATTTGTGGAATGCTTTTTCTGTGTCTATAGAGATGATCATGTGATTTTTTTCTTTCAATATGTTTATGTGACATATTACATTGATTGCTTTTCTTATGTTGAACCATATCTTTGCACACCCAGGATGAAACCCACATAGTCATGGTGTATAATTCATATGATATTTTGTTGAATGTGATTAGCAAGGATTTTGTTGAGGTTTTTAGCATCTAGGTTCATTAGAGAATTTGGTCTGTAATTTTCCTTAATTGTGGCATCTTTGTTTAGCTTTGGTATTAGGGTAATGTTGGCATTATAGAATAAGTTAGGCATTGTTCCTTCTACTTCTGTTTTTGGAAGAGCTTAAGCAAGATTGGTGTTAGTTCTTTCCCAAATGTTTGGTAGAATTCACCTGTGAAGCCGTCTGATTCTAGGTCCTTCTTAGTTGGAAGGTTTTTGATGACTGAGTCTATCTCTTTACTTGTAATTGGACTTCAGAGTCTATCTATTTCTTCTTTCATAAATTTAGGCTGATTTTGAGTTTCTAGGTATTTGTCCATTTCCTCTAAATTGTCATTCTTGTTGGCATATAATTTTTCAAAGTATCCTCATGATACTCTATTTCTGTGGGGGTCAGTGGTGATATCTCCTTCCTCATTTCTTATTTTATGTATTTGCATCTGCTCTCTTTTTTTCTTTGTCATTCTGGCTAAGGGTTTGCCAACTTTATTGATTTTCTCAGAAAACCAGGTTTTGTTCTGTTTGTTTATTCTAGTGCTTTATTTTCTGTTTCATTTAGTTCTGCTCTAATCTTTGTTATTTCATTCTTTCTACTTTCTTTGGGGTTAGTTTGTTGTTGTTTTTCCCATTTTCCAGGTGTGCAGTTAGGTGTTCTATTTTAGCTCTTTCTTCTTTTTTGATATATTCATTAGTGGCTATGAATTTCCCTCTCAGTACATATTTTGCTGCACCCCATAGGTTTTGATATGTTGTGTTGTCATTTTCATTCATTTCAAGGTAGTTAATGATTTCTTTTGAGAATTCCTCCTTGACCCACTGTTTGTCTAAGAGTGTGCTGTTTAACTTCCATATCTTTGTACCTAATCTGGTTCTCTGGCCCTTACTGATTTCCAATTTCATTCCATTCTGGTCAGAGAAAATACTCTGTGTAATCTCAATCTTTCTCAATTCATTGAGATTTTTTCTGTGGCCTAGCATGTGGTCCATCTTGGAGCAGGATACATGTACACTCAAGAAGAATGTATATCCCACTGTAGTTGGTGCAGTCTTCTGTATGTATCTATTAGGTCCAGATCTTCTAACGTATTATTTAGAGTCTTTTTTCTTTATTGATTCTCTGTCAAGATGTTCTGTCTAATGGTGTTAATGGTGCATTAAAATCCCCCACTATAATTGTAGGGGCATCTATTTCTCCACTTAGTTTTTCCAATGTTTACTTCATGTATTTTGAGGCACTCTGGTTAGGTGCATAAATGTTTATGATTGTTTTTTCTTCTTGAAGGATTACCACTTTTACTAATATAGAGTGTCCATATTTATCTCTTACAATAATTTTGCAATTAAAGTCTATTTTGTCCTATATTGGTATAGCTACTCCTGACCTTTTTTGATTATTGTTTGCTTGTAAAATGGTTTTCCATCCACTTTAATTTCTGCCTCCTTGAATACCTGAATATAAGGTGGATTTCTTGTACATAGCATATAGTTGGGTCATATTTACTTATCTGTTCTGCCAATCTGTGTCTTTTGACTGTTCAGTTTAATCCATTAACATTCAGTGTTATTCTTCTCAAGGAATTACTTACATCAGTTAAATTTTCTTTGGGTTTATGTATGTCATATGCTATTTTTATTTCTCTTCTTCTCTTTTTAGTTGTTCTTACACTCTCCTCCAACTCTTTCTCTCCTGTTTGTACCTTTCAACCTGAAGAACTCTCTTAATATTTCTTGAAGGGCAGATTTCTTATTGGAATACTCTCTTAATTTTTGTTTATCTGTGACTATTTTGAACTCTCCATCATTTTTGAATACTAGCTTTGCTGGATGGAGAATTCCAGGCTGGAAGTTATTTTTTCTTTTAGGACTTTGGCTATGTGCCTTTTTCCTCCATGGTTTCAGATGAGGAATCAGCACTTAATCTTATTGAGCTTTCTTTGTATATGATGTTTCTTTTTTCTCTTGCTGCCTTCGGTGTTATCTCCTTGTCTTGAGCATTGGAAATTTTGACAAGTATATGTCTTGGAGTTTTGATTGTTTTGATTTATACTCTTTGGGTGCAATATACTTCCTGGACATGTACATTCATCTCAATAGGGTTGGGAAAGTTTCAGCCATTTTTCCCTTCAACATTCCTTCTGTCCCCGTTCCCTTCTCTTCTCCCTCTGGGAAGCCTACAATGCATATATTTGTGCATTTTCTGTTGTCGTTCAAATCCTTAAGTCCCTGCTGGATTCTTTCTATCTTTTTATCTATCTCTTCTACTATCTGTTTGATTTCAGGTATACTGTCTTCCACATAACTAATTCTTTCTTCTGCTTGTTCCAATCTGCAGATTTGTGCTTCCAGTGTCCTTTTAATTTCTTGGATTGTGCCTTTCATCACCATCATTTCCGTTATCTTTTTATGTATGTTTACAATTTCTTCTGTATGTTCTCACAGTGTCTTCTTAACATCCTTAATCTCTTCCTTCACTTCATTTAGTTGGTCCATAATATTTGTTTGGACAGCTTTGACTAGTTGTTTGATGTTCTGCATCTCTTCCTGGTTTTTAGTTTGTTCATTGAACTGGGCCATGTTTTCCTATTTCTCAGTATGGCTTGTAAATTCTTGTTACCCTCTGGTCATCTTTTTATCTTGATGGGTTTATTTAGTTGGTTAGCTTTTCCCTCTACTCTAGAGTTTAATTTAGCGGCTGGTTTTGTGTTTGTTTTAAGTTTTCTCTTTGACACTTTGTTCTTCCTTTTCTATTTCTTTGCTCTTTTCTATCGTGTCTGAACAATGTATATCTACTTCCAGGTTTAAGATACTGGATCTGATAATTTTCTCTTCCTTCAGTTCAGCATTTGTGGATTCCTCCAGTCTCTACTATTTTCCAGAATATCCTAAAATATGTTTTTAAAAGATCATTTGATGTATTATTGAAAAGAATTGAAATAGACTTGTCATACTATAGAATTAAAATGTATATATTTTTGAAAATACAAAAGAAATAAATGATTGTCCTAATTCTGAGCTAAAAAGTGAAATTGTATTGTATCCATTTTGTCAATATTCAGTCTAGCTACCTAAATCGTTTACTTCACATTTATTAAATCCTTAGAATGAAAAGGTCTGAATATGCTTTCAGTAGTCTTAGAAATTAAAAAAAAAAAAAGGTGTCGTTTAACAATAGGAATGTGATGTTGAAGGCATAACTGCTCCTACTAAGTCCTGGTGAGCAGCAGTGAGAGCAGAAGGAGAGAAAATGAATTATATTTTAAAATTACAAAATAAAATCTTAAGAAAATATTCTTCAGGGATGAAAGAGTTAAGGCTTTTGACCAATATAGCTTACTTCATACCAGTTACATTAATTAAATATATACACTCAGACATACCAAGGTAAAACACCTGAAAAATAATGAATAAAATATAAAATTTTAGAGAGAGAGTAAAAGGAAAGAGAATCAGTAGAGTAGTAGATTTTGGAGACTAGAAACCAATGGCTCTACATAGTCAAATATCTGAGGGGAATTCTTGATTTGTAACTCTCTATATAATATAAATTATATATAAATTTTTAAAAATGTGAAAATTAAAGGCATATTTCATCATGCAAAGATCCAGAAATGTAATTACTGATTTTTAAGTGTTACCCAAATATAAAATTGGCCAAAGTTGTCTTTCTCCAAGAAACAGCTGTTTGGATGAGCAAGGTATGAAAATATTAGTTTTAAAAAACTACATTATGAAGTCCTTGTTTGTAGTAGTATAGAAAATGAAATTTTATTAATATAAACACATTTCAGACTATTACTAGAGTTAATATTCTTGGAAAACATAAGGTTTGTGGTATTATTTCCACTTGCTTCTATATTGAATAAAATGTCCTGAGCCATAATGATGCTACTGGGTTCTTTGTACCAGTTGCAGGTTGAAGGCCTAAGTTAAATGATAATAAGTTTCTTAAGGCTGAATATTTACTATGTATTGATTTTAAAGTACAAAGTGTGGTTTCCTGTTATTCAATTCTTAGATATTAGAAGGTTAATATATTATTTAGCTACCAAGATGTTAGCTAAGCTTTGGAAACCAGAACTGGATAAAACTCTTTCCATCTGGTGAGGGTAAGCTTTTTTTTTTTTAAGATTAATATATATTTTTTATTTATCTACCCCCTCCCTGATGGTTCCCTCATCTGTCTACTCACTGTGTCTGTTTTTCTTCTCTGGGATGCACCAGGAACCAAACCTGGGACCTCCCAGGTGGTAAGCAAGTGTCCAACCACCTGAGCCACATCAGATCTCCACTGTCTGTGGCAGTCTGCTGGTTGTGGCATCTGCTAGTTGCAGCATATACTGGTTGTGGTATCTGCAGGTTACAGCAGTTGTAGCATCTGCAGTGGATGTGGCATCTTCTCATCTTCTTTAGGAGGCACTGGAACCAAACCCTGGATCTCACATATGGAAGGCAGGTGGCCAAATCCCTGGCCACATTCACTCCCTAGGGTAAGCTTTTATTTCTCATTTGGTGGGAAAAGTGAATCACATAGCATAAGCAATATCCTGTTCCTGTGGGAAAATTTCATTTCCATTCATTGTTATATCTCTCGCCACTCAGTAACTCCTTTTTCTTCATGTTTCAGAAAGTTTGAATAAATTGAGCACTGCATACATTTTTTTATCCCTAGCTCATGAAGGGATGAAACGCTTACAAACCATATCCCTGTTGAAGGCCAGTGTTTTAATAGCTTACATTTTCAATAAAATAAGCAATTCCAAGATTTCCAACATTAGCAAGAGCTTCAGTTCTTAATCCTTAACATGGCCTTAATTCCTCACATGGTTCTATTTCTAATAACTTTATTTATAAGCCCAGGCACAGTATAAGAGTGAGTGTTATGACAGTATTTTAAACAGGAGGCTTCTGTAAGTCAGTCTTTCAATATCCTCTTCCTTATTGGCTGTGACTGTACCCTGATGCTCTCCCAATTTATCAGTTGAAGTATTTGGTGAATAAGGTATGGTCTTATCCATATGATGTTCTTTGTTTTTGTTCAAAATCATTCCAATCTTTTTTCACAACATTTTGGAAAATCTTTTCAAGAATAATGCAAAAATTACACAAGTGTTGTACTGAATATGATAAACTAAGACACAGAGATATATACTTCACATCATTGTATAAACAACAAAAATGTACAGATAGTAAAACTCTTAATATTTTGCAGGGATAGGTGCAAATTTAAGTACATATCTCAAATACAGTTAAACTTCTTTCAAATTTTGTGTCAGCATAAAAGAAATTGGAAAAAGACATTATGTAGAAATCAGAGAATGCATATATTTCTTCTATTAATTTCCTTACTCTAGTAATATATGTTAATTTCAATATTCATAGCATAAGAGAATCATAAAGTAATTTAAAATAAGAGTAATCTCATAAGCCTCTCAGTTATGTTCACATACACACATTTCTGTTAATATGTTTTCAAATTCTTTTTAGAAATGCCCAATCATTGTCATCTTCTTTTATTCAACATCAAAAATTTTTCTAGACATATTCAATAAGAGAGTCTGTATCAGTCAATTTTTATGAACTTTCTACATTTACTACCAATTTTCTACACTTATCATGACTGGGATGAATGAGTTCTGATGTATCTTGTTCTGTGGCCAGCTGGCTTAGAAACAGTTTAAGTAGCAAAGCTAGTCAAGTTACTGAGGTCTTCTGAAAATATTAATTCCAATGAGACCAGATAAATTATGCCTATCATTCTTTCTTGGCAGCATTCCATAAGACAAGAACGTTTCCTTTTTTTTTTCCTTTGCAGCATCATCCATGGTTATTTGATACAAAATCTAATTGATTCCATTTTCCTTTTGACAATTCATAGACAGATTTCTCTTGTCACTCTAATTCACATTCTTACCAGGTAACAGTTTCTAAGAAAATAGCCCACCTAAATTTTGCCTGCCATAAAGCATCTTCTCTTCCAACAGAACTGATTCTCAATATTCATGAAGGGCTAACATTCTATCCAAATATCCACCCTGCATGCTTTTCTCTATTTTTTTGGAAATCTCTTCATTTAAAGTAACTATTCTACCTACAATTACTCTATTTGTGACTGTCTTGAAGCATTTACAATCATAAACCAATCTTGTTTCAATCATAACTATTTATCAATGATAAAAAAATTAATTAGTATATATCTGATATCCATACTTATAATTTTCATATATGAAAAACTGAGAATTAAAGATTTATAACCATAAATATGTTAGATTTCATACAATGATTATTTTACTTATATACTTCACTGTCATTGCAACATTACAATTATTTTTGTTACCATTTATGTGAATAATAAAAATAATGTTGATTTTCCTACATTGGTTATATTCATATGCATTTTGCATGGTTTTGCCAAATACTTAATGCAAATTGTTTTTATACAGTAATCGTTGCAATTACATTTGACTTACTTTATTATCCTCACTTTTTATAAAGAAAAGAAATTCCTTCAAGAAGATAATTTATTAAACAGTGAAAATAATACTCAGGGTGTTAGGCCTCGGTTCAATGAGGCTCGGAGACAGACCAAGGTTCAGGGGGAGAAGGTTAGATTGCTGGCATGGCAGTGGTCTAAAGTAAGACTTCAGACGGCCCCCCTAGGTTGGGAGTGTTGCTTTTCAACTGGGAGAAATGGGTGGGTTTTCAGAAGGGGCATGTATATATGGCACGAAGTTATATGGTGGGAAAGTACCAAGTTAGCTTTCCGGGGGTCGGAGAGTGCTCTTTGGGGAACTGCCTGACTGCTTGGGGAGGAATGTTCAGTGGCCTTGTGGGGATTATGATAAGCAAGGGCCGGAATGGGAACTTTGGTGTCTGAGCACATATGAACTCAGGGGGCAAGAGGTTACATTCTTACAAAGGGACTAAGCTCATATTATTGAACTAAAGGGTAGGTGACTGGCCCAACGAAAACTCTCAGCTATTTTTATTTTCTTTATCAAAACTATGCTTTGTTACTGATCCTTAGAATTTTCCTAACAATTCTCCATCAAGTGGAGAATTGCATCTTTCTCCTCAGTCTCTGAAACTTTTCAAGTTTCCCTCTGCTAAATTTACCTTATGACTACTCCTCCATAGTGTATCATGATGGTTGAATAAATAGCCTTGAATATATGACACAGTTCATGGATTTTTCTAAATTCTTTATTACCTAAGGGGTGTTTAGAAATTACATATTTGACAATTTTCTATGTGTAAAACAACATAGTGAGTGGGATTCTTATTCCTCATCAACTGTTAAACAGTTTAAATACAATGATGTTTTAAAGAATCTAGAGAGAACATAGGTGGTTCCTTATATCAAACAACAACAAAAAAAAAATGTCAGTTTTTTACATAGTAAAATCTGCACTGGATATCTTGACCTTTCTTTTGAAATTTCAAGGACTATTTTTGTTTTAATGGAGGAATTTCCAAGAAATATCAAACAAAATACTATTGCATATAAATTTCTTAGTTATCCTCTAGAATGTACCTCAAGATGTATTTACTCATAGAGTTTTCACTAGTACACTTTCTACATAATTTTTTCATCATTATATTTTCAATCTTTTGAGTTTGGACCATCTAGCAAACTCAGAGATCTTCATTTTGCATTTCAGCACACCAGCAAACTAAAACAAGCATATTCTTCAGCATACATCATACTTTAAAATGGATATATTTATGTATGTTAATATTCTTGACACATATCATGCTCTTTCAGTGAATTCAGCATTACTTATTTTAAAGAAACATGTGAATTTACACATATATACCTGAGAAATGAGATGACAATTATATCTTCCTTGACATGAATATTTCTTTTACATTAGTTAAAGAAACTTTACAAAATCCATGCTCCTATTTCTTACTTCACTAGTGAAATTCAAGAAGCTACTTCTCAGGGGGATTCATGTATACGCTAAATCTTATTAATCAGTCTATCTCTGTATTACATAAATACTGTTTTTCTTCAGGAAGTACCTGTATGGATCATTTCTCTGACACATCTTGGGGAATTAGTAATTACATCCTCCAGAGGCCAGTTTTACTTCAATTCCTGATTGGTCAGGATTCTTTGGTTATGCACTTGAGATTATTTAAATTTGAAATAGTCTTTATTAGCAATAAACATAATAAAAATTGTTTAAAATAAGGAAAAAGAAATATTGGAGAATGGTTTCTACTTCATTGTAGACTCAACGCATTTTCAATTTTATGTCTGATTATAACTATGATGTATCCCATTATAATACATTCAAGACATCATGCAACCCCTGATAAAATTATATTTTCTAATATTTAATACTAATATTGTGGCATGGGAAAATTCATATAATATTGAAAAGCAATAATGACAAGAAAAGGAAATAATATAATAATTGATCAGTAACTACTAAATGAAAGAAAAATAAAATTTTAGAAGGAATTTTACAAGGAAATCAACTAAAAGAAAAAGATGTGTGGCACAGAGTGTTCTCTTTACTAGCCAAAAGATATTGAATGTAATCATTGCATAAGGAACTTATCCCTATATTAGGTGACCATCAAAGAAACTACAACTCAGAAATTTTAGAAAATTAGCCAATTTGTCTTTATTCTGAAAATTCTTATTAATAGCTGTCAATTTGAAAAGAATCATTCTATTGGGGAAGCTAAAAAAAACTGTGGATAGTCTAGGAAATGAGTTCAAAATAGAAGTGTTTTGTAACCCTGCAGGATATCAACATACTCAGTGAAATTCAGCATGGAAAGATTACTAGAAAGGAGACAAATTTATAAAAGGAGAAGTCACTCAACTCAGTAAAGGCCATTTTGCTTTTAACAGATACAGTAACCCACAAAAATTGTTTCACCAAGACCCAGGAGATCTTATTTTGGTTTAATTTACCTATTTTAGCCAATTTATCATTATTCTGAAAATTCATATTAACAACTGCCAATCCAGAGAAAACCAGACAGAATTTTGCCTATGTTAAGAAGCTCAGGGACAACTAGGAAATGGCTCAAAAAATAAGTCTGGACAGGCGGTGGCTGGGGCAGCCAACAGGGAGGGGAGGGGACCGTGAGGGCAAGTTTGGCGCAAACAGCCAGGGCTGGGGAGCAGCGGGGACTTCCGGGTCTGGGGCCAGGGCTTTCCAGGCTTCAGTGAAGCCGAGGCGGGCCCCATCTTCCAGCGGCCGCCGGAATTTGTTGTGATTGTTGCTACCGTCGTCCAGCTTCCTTCTCTACCTCCTGGGCGCTGTCTCCTCCTCTTCCTCCTCTTGCTGAGTTGGGCTGATTGTATCCCAGCTGCTGCCTCCTCCTGGGCTGGGCCGGGGCGTGCCTCAGCCCATAGCAGAGCCGCTCTTGCAGCTGCTGCCACCGCCTGCTTATTCATCCTCCTGCACAATAGGCGGCGCAGGCTCCAAGATGTCCAACGGAATGGTCTGCCTGGAAGCCTGTCACACCGGGAGCTGGTACACAGCCTCAGTACCTCAGCTGAATGCACAGCTGGAAGAATGGCTTTCACAAGTAGAGTCTACAAAAAGACCTGCTAGAGCCATTATTGCACCCCATGTAGGATATATCTACTGTGGATCTTGTGCTGCTCATGCTTATAAAGAAATGGATCAATCTATTACCCAGAGAATTTTCACCCTTGGGCCTTTTCATCATGTGCCCCTCTCTCTATGTGCACTTTCGACTGTGGATATACATAGAACACCTTTGTGTACCCTTCCTATTGGCCAAAAGATTTACAGAGAACTATGGAGGAGAGGTATGTTTGAATGCATGTCTCTGCATGAAGATGAACACAGTATTGAAATGCATTTGTCTTACACAGCTAAAGCCATGGGAAGGTCAAAGTTTCAGTTATAGTTAATATGATGAATCCCAGGGAAAGATTTATAGATCCATTGAACATCTAGATAAAACGGGTATGAGTATTATAGAACAATTAAACGGTGTACCTTTCAGCAATTACTTGAAGAAATACCATAATACAATATGTGGAAGATAGCCTATTGGGGTGTTATTAAATGCTATCACAGAGCTCCAGAAGAATGGAACGAATATGAGCTTTTCTTTTCTGAATTATGCCCGGTCAAGCCAGTGTAGAAACTGGCAAGACAGCTCAGGGAGTTATGCAGCTGGAGCACTCACAGTCCACTGAATTTCTGAATTCTCAGAGATATCACCTGCACATACTCATACTCTGTCTAGGTCCCAGCCTATCCCTTACAAAGATACTGTTCCTGGTTTTGGGGGATTCTGCAACCTCAAACTAACAGTACTTTCTTCTCTTCTTTTCTAGTAGGTGTAGTCCTTCCTTAATTTCATCTCATTAAAAAAAATGCTTTATTGTTTAGGGCAGTGGAAGGAAGGCTAGCATCAAAATATTTTGATTAAAAAGATGATAATGTGAAGGCCTAGTTGTGGCAGAAAGATTTTTAAAAGTAACTGTAAAGCATTTACCATATCCTAATTTTCACTCTTTGCAGACTTGTGCACATATATTCTGCTTTCAGAATAGTTTTGCAAATTGTACACAAAGAAGGGTGGAAGGTTTTTAATAAAGAAATTGCATTTACAAATTATCTGTATTAGATTCTAATAAATCTCCAGTTATAGACAATTACCACCCATGTTTTTTAACAGATACCTTCTATTTTAGTTGCTAATAAAGGGCTACACAACTCAAAAAAAAAAAAAAGTCTCTACTCACCCCTCCAGTATGTCAATACAGTTAACAAAATCAATAGGCAAATTTTGTTGAGTGTAGATAAGAATTCAAATCTATGGAAAAATAAACTCCCTGTAACTCATTAAAGGAAAACTGTGGCTGCATAGAAACAGGTAATCTTAGCAGTGGTTTCACAGAGGCCAAGTAGATCTTTACCTGTTTTCATTACTCTAAATTCTCAGTCTCTGTATTTTGTTATTTTAGGCAAAAGTAAGAACTCTAAATTATGGATCAGGTTGATGGGGGCAGAAAACTGTCTCTGAAAGTTTTAGTTTGCCAGAACCTGTGGAAAGCAATATAACAGAAATGGGTTGGCTTTTATAATAGGGTTTATTGGCTTTCAAGCTTATGTTTCTGAAGCTGAGAAAAGTGTCCAAATCAAGGCCTCATCAAGGTGCTCTCTCCCTGAAGACTGGCTGCAGGCAATCCTGGACTCCTCTGTCATGTGGGAAGGCATGTGGGAGTATCTGCTGGTCTGGACCTTCTCCTCCAGATGCCATTACTTTCAGCTTCTGGCTACTACATGTGTGGCTTTCTCTCTCAGGTTTTTTGGGTTCCTCACTGGGCTCCTGTGTCTTCTCTCTCAGTTTTCATGTCATTTCTCTGTCTCTCTGTATCCATCCAATTTATAAAGGTCTACAGTAAGAAGATGAAGACCCACCCGGGTTCATGCCTTATTAAAATAATTTAACCAAAGGCCCTTAACTGAAGTGATCTAATCAAAACATCCCACCACAATAACTTCACACCCACAGGAATGGATTATCTATAAGGGCATATTCTTTTCTCAGGTCCACAAAAGCCTCAAACTACCACACTGACAAAGCAAAGATAATGAAGAGTATGTTAAAATACATAGGAAGACCTGGGAAGATTTATTATTTTGGGATGAGGGAAAATCAATGGCCAGTAAATCAATCAATCAATCAATAATATTTTTATTTTATGGAAATATAGAACTTTAAAGAAGATAATCGTAGGCAAAACACATTCAGAATATAATACCTCAGGTTCATTCCAATTTTGCAAATACAATTAAATAGAATTTGCATATATCATCAGTTTTCAATATTTTTCTTGCCTTCTGGGATCACTTATGCTCTAAAATTTTTAATTTTATAATTTAAATATATAATTCTAAGATAACTATATTAATGTGGTTTATTTATATTAGAAATTATTATATTAGAAATTATAACTGATGGACAAATATGCTTATTAAAATTGTTAAAACTAATAAATACCTTATATATTAATTTTAAAAACCTTTTTTATGAACAAACATATTATTTCCCAAATCCAAAGTTAAATCAGTGAGAAGAAAGACATGATTTTGCACTTGTGATTATTTCTTTAACCCAGGCTTAATTGGAGACAGCTAAAAGCTCATATATATTGCTTCATTCATATGTGAATGAATGTTGAAAGATGTTATTATGGTTAAATTATATGGGAAAGTGTGGCCTCACAAAGATATATTGCTAGAAAACAAAAGGAATGATTGATAAATACTTTCAGATCGTCATTAATAATGTTTTATACTCTATTTTACAGTAAAATGAAACAATTGATGATTTCTTGAAAAGAGTGGGGATTTTAATTCTGAAAACATGTTAGTTCACTTTTCATTCAGTTACATTTAAATTCATTGATCTATTTAGAAAATTAATTTTTTTTTTTACCCATGAGTGATTTTGTAACTTCATGTATTAGATATCTGAAAATATTATTTCATTGAGTGATGCTGATATTCCAAATATCGCACATTTCATTAAACAATCCCAAAATAAATCACTTTTATTAATATCACTAACAATTCTATCATATAGCTCTTTAAATTTTGAGAAGTTGTCAAGTTTTGGTGGAAGACAAACTTCTAAAAATTCTAATTTTTATGTGAAACTCATTTTTTATCATTAGCAAAGAAAAACTTTGTGAATTGTTTAATTTTCATTCATTTTCCCTATGTGTAGAATCTCTGCCTATCTGTCCCTATACCCCTACTTCATTCCTGATGTTGCTATTTGTATTCATTGTCTTTTTTTTTTTTAGAACAGTCTGATATTAATATATTTATTTATATTTATATTTATATAAGTGGCAGGTTAGTTCATTATATAGAGCTTTTTGCACTTTTTTGGCTTATATGCAACAAGGCTTAAAAATTCAGCTTTAGTTTCCATTCAGGTTTTTATAGCTTTGCATAGACTTTTGATTTCCGTACAATAAATAATGATCTTGTTTTTTTGTTTGGTGATGTCTTATGTACCTTATGTACTTTTATTCTTTATAAACTAGGTAGGAAGAAATCAAGTTGGTTGACATTTCACTAGAAACCATTTGGCTTTCATCATTTTTGTTTTCTTTTTCTTAAAAATGGATTAATTTTAATTTTAATTTTTTTAGTAATAAACTTTATTTTAGAGAATTTTTAGATTTACATAAAAATTACACTGAAAGTATAGAGAATTCCCATGAGACTATACATTCACGCATAGTCTCCCCTTCCATTATCATCATACATTAGTGTGGTACATTTGTTACAATTGATGAACCAATATTGAAGCATTGCTACTAACCAAAGTCTATAGCTTACATTATGGTTTAGACTTTGTGCTGTACAGTTCTTTGTCGTATATCATTGATTTTTAATCTTTTCTTCATTACTCTTATTTTTCTAATTACTGGAGGGTCATTTTGCTCTTCTTTTACCAGTTTTCTGGAGTAGGAAATGTAGGTCATTTGTCTTTAGACCCTTTTCTCTTTCTAGGATAATCACTTACAATTTTAAACTTCTATGGCTGTTTTTTATATACCAATAACTCTGTATGTTGTATTTTCACTATCGTTCAAATTCAAAATATTTTGAAGTTTTACTTGTTATTTCTTTTGGATCACAGATTGTTTAAATGCATGATGAGCAATTTCCAAAATGTTTGTTGTTGTTAATCTAATTAATTCCTTTGTGGTTAGAGACCAGACTATATAATTAACTCTTGTATATTCATTTGGACTTGTTTAATGGCTCAGTATGTCATCCATATATTTTCAAAGGAAATGCTAAATGAACCCATAATTATAGGTTACTACACACCACAGGAAATTTTTTTAAATTAACAATCAACACCAAATGATTTTGAGGATTTTGTTCAACCTAATCTCTCACCCATTTCAGCTGCAATATTTGGCGACAAATGTTCCAACATTCTGCAAAACAGTTCAGAAGTTTCTTAAAGTTTTCTATACTATGAACCATTGAGTTGAGTCATAATGATGTACCCGTGAAAACAGAATGCATACAACAATAGGAAATTGGTACTAAGTTGTAAACCCACAAATTCTCTAATAAAGAAAAAAAATTATGTAAAAGAATATTCATAGCAGTTTTATTCAATATAACTAAAAATGGTATTGGTGATGAGAAATAAAGGAAAATGAGTAAATAATTATGAAATATTTATAAAACATATTACTTAAATAAAACAGAGAAAATATTGATATACCAATCAATGTTAATGAATCCCTAAAACCTTAATTTGAGTTTAAAAAGAGACTTAAACAAGAAGTTGAATAAAGTCTTGCTGTGTGACCCAGAAATAACATACTAGGAATATACCCAGAAGAACTGAGAGCAGTGACAGAAATAGACATCTGCACACTGAAGTTCTTAGCAGCATTATTCATGATAGGCAAAAGTTATGAACGACTTGGTGCCCATCAACTGATGAAGAGATAAAAAATTTGTGGGATATATATGTGATGGAATATTTTGCAGCAGTATTAAGGAATGAAGTCGTGAAGCATATGACAACATGGATGAACCTGGAGGACAATATGTTGAGTGAAGCAAGCTATGTAGAAAAGGACAAATAATGTATGATTGTACTATTATCAACTAAATATATATGTAAACTCAAGGAATTAATAATTAGAATACAGGTTACCAGAAAATAGAAAAAAAGTAGAGAATGGAAAGCTGATGGTTAATCTGTGGAGAACTGATGAAAATATTGTTTGTAAATCTTTGGAAATGAAATAAAATGTTGAAAGCACATCATGTTTTTGTGACTAGTAGAGCTATTAAATAGGTATGAGAGTGGTTAAAATGCAAAGCCTAAGGACATTTAAATTACTAGGAAAAAAACTAAAAAATGTAACTTAGTACTGTATAACATATTGAAACCACATGTAAAATATGAATATGGGTGCTATTTCATATATAAAACTGTTTTCTACAAAATATAAATACAGATATACTAGAGAGATGGAAATAGAATTACAGCTATGTATGGCAGGGGATGCATAGAGAGATTGAGAGGTGATGAGTTTTGTTTGTTTGGTTGGTTTTTGTTTTTTAGTATTGTTGTTATTGTGCTGGACTAACTAGCATGCTCTAAGAATGACTGAAGTGATGAATGCACAACTAAGTGATTTTATTAAATACCTTTGATTGTACACTTTGGATGGATTTATGATTCATTAATATGTATCAGTAAAAATGATTTGTTGAAAAAGAGCCTTAAATAAAAGTGTCCACTTACACCAATTTTATTCAATATTATGCTAGAAGTTCTAACTAGAAAAATTAGACAACAAAGAGAAATGAACAGGAAATGAATAAATAAAATTTTGCTTTTCACTGATGATATGAATATATACTTGAAAATTCCAAAAAAATCCCAAACAGAGCTGCTAGAACTAATAAATAAGTTCAGAAATGTGACAGGATACAAGATTAATATGGAATAATCAGTAGCATTTTTATAAACTACTGATGAGCAATCAGAGGAAGAAATTCCTTTTATAATAGTGACTAAAATAATCAAATATTTAGGAATAAATTTAACTGAGGACATAAAGGATCTACATTCAGAAAAAAAAAAAAAATATTCCTAAAAGAAACAAAAGACTTAAATATATGGAAGGATATCTATGTTCATGTACTGGAAGACTAAATATTGTTAAGAAATCAATTCTATCCAAACTGATTTACAGATTCAAGGAATCCCAATCAAAATCTGAATAACCTTTTTTTGCAAAAATAGAAAAGCCTGTTATCAAATTTATTTGGAAGGAAAATGGGCTCCAAAATCCAAGGATGTCTTAAAAAAGAATGAAGTTAGAGGACTTTCACTTGTTAAAATTAAAAAATATTAATTAGCTATGGTAGTGAAAATAGCATGTTACTGGCATAAATACAGACACATTGACAAATGGAACCAAACTGTGATTGCAGAAATAGACCCTCACAATATAGTCAAGGGATTTTTAACAAGGCTTTCAAGCCCACCCAGCTGGGTCAGAAGGTTCTATGGAATAAATGGTGCTTGGAGAAATGGATATTCATATCCAGAAAGAAAAAAAGAGGTCCCCTATATCATATTGTATACAAAAATTAACTCAAAATGGATCAAGGACATAAATATGAAAGTGAAAACCATAAAACTCATAGAAGAAAATATAGGGAAAAAGTATTATTCACAATTGCTAAAATATAGAAACAGCCCAAGTGACTATCAAGCGATGAATGGATATGAATGAACGTGGTAAATACATCAATGGTATACTTTTTAGCTGTAAGAAAAGTGAAATCAGGATGCATGAACCTTGAGGACATTATATTGAGTAAAAGAAGACAGACACAAAAGGACAAATATTGTATGGTCTCTCTAATATGAACTAAATATGATGAGTAAACTCATGGAGGTAAACTCTAAAATATAGGTTACTAGGAAGTAGAATGTGGGTTGAGAATGGGAGCTGATGCTTAATGTATGTAGAATTTTTAATAAGGTTTATCATATAAATGCAAATGAATATAGTTGATGGTAACACATTATAGTAGCTGTAACTAATGCTACTGATTTAGTCTTTTTAAAAGAATTCATCATATTATTTTAATAGTAAAATAATTATAAATAAAAATTTTAAAATAAAAACTTTTTAAAGGAATAAAATCTATTAAGCAGAAAAGCTTTGCAGTGTTTATAATTTCACAAGTAATAGAAAAATCTAAAGTACATTTCTTTGGAAAGCTCATAAACATCTGCCAAATTTGTCATTTGAGTGTTGGTGTTAATGCACAATGCCATTAGATAATAAGTATGAGATACTTATATTAGAAAATTGAGAAAATCTTGGTATTTTCACGAAATGTAATATGATTAAAAATATTGTTAACCTCTACATTAAAGAACAGAAATGCTTATCCTTTCATAACAGCCCTCTTATCCAAATTTATATACTCATTAATTGTTTAGTAAGTTATATGACATTGTATTAAATATTGGGAAAACATGCAATGAGTAGAGAAATACAATAATCAGGTATAAAGAAAATATTTTTGAAATACCATAATGATTATCTAATACATATATTAATTTTGGTAATCTTATGCATTTGTATATTTTTAACTGTCTATACACAAGGAAAATGATCTTTATTAACTATGGATTTCAAATATCTTCTTTTTTTTATTCCTCCATTATTTTCTGGATTACTAATTTAAAATGATTACATATATTTAGAATAAAAAAATTTAATTTCATGCTAATGTGAAGATCCAACTATTATAAAAGCATAAAGACAAATACCAGCACTATATTCTCAAGATATGTGTTTATTGCCTCTATCTATCCATCCATCCATCTCTCAGCTTTATCTACCTCTTCTAAGAATGAGTGTGTATGCATGTGTGAATATTGGGGTTTTAGAAATGGATCAATTTTAATTTTTTACTGACTAATGTGAAATACTTTTCTAATGACTAAGAAAAGTTTAATGGACAGAATTAGTGACAAATGCTAATTAATATCACAAATATGGGTGAGACAAAATGATTGGAAGAAGTGTATTTGAAATAACTGCATCTCATCCTTCCAAGACAACATGCGACAGATATTCTAAATCCAAACAGCTTCAGATATTGCCCTAAGGAAAAAAAGAGGAAATACTAATTGTTAATTCAACTATTTTTTCTTTTTGAATGAATATGAACATTTTTCAGTTGATATTTTTTGGAAAATTCAGGTGATTTCTGTCCCCTTAAACTCAAGTCAAGTCTCCCAGTTTATTGGTTCATTGAAAATATTTCCTTCATTATACCACAAATCACAGGAAAACCATAATCACAGCACAGTCCTCCTACAAAAGAAAAGAATGCTTAGGCCATTAAGTTTATGAATATACAAATATAACACATCTACACATTTCATATAACAGTGAAAATTGATTTTATGTAGAAATGAGGTCAATTAAAAAGTACACCAATTCAAAAAAATTAGAAGGATGTATGAAAATAATATATATGTATATATGTATAAATGCATATATATGAAGAAAAGAATCCAATTATAAAGAATATAATAGGAACACAATAAATCTTTCAGACTTTTCATATATAATGTTTGGAATAATTCAAATACAGTAAAGGAAATGACAAGAAAGTAAATGTAATATGTAAGTTCATTTTAAAGGGATTTTAAAGAAGAAGCACAAGTATTTTATGAATAACAGTATGTTCTGTACCATTAGTTCTGAAGGATTTTTTAAAAAAGTATAACTACAAATAAATATGGATGTACCAATTGCCTGAGAGGATGGTGAATATTAAAATACTGATATATTGCAGGAGTGTGTGTATGAATTGACACAACTTCTTTGGAAAAATCATTTGACATTGTGACAGTCAGCTAAAACCAGATTAAGTTGCACTAAACAAGAATTTTAAGTATTGGTGCTGAGAGCAACAATGATTATTTTCCAGCAATGACACTTGCCCCTTGTGTTTAGGCTATGGCTTTGATGCTCACAATCCATATTCTATGCCTAGGCTATTGGAGAGCCTCTATATGGCATGTTGCAGGCTTTGTGCCAGAATAAATCATATTTTTTAAAGGTGTACAGGTACGTTAGCTTTTAATCTATATCTTTTAGTTCTGCTTCAACTACCTTGACCAAAGAACTTCAAGAGGGAAAGCCTGGACTTAATTATTTGGAACATTATAATCCTCTCCTAAAAGGGACATTGCATTGAAAGCCATTTCACTACTCAGAAAGCAATCAGATCTTTTGAATCATAGTGAAAATGAGGAATTATATACTAAATTTCAGGATAGTGATTTTTACTTATAAGCCAGAAGGAAAGATTTATGGAATGAAAAGGGAACGTGGTAAACCTTTAGGATTCTTTTTGTTTGTTTTACATTAGGACTATTTTTATAATTATGAGTTAGATTCTAAATTTGTTTTGGAAAATTATATTTTTTTCTGATTAACTCTATATTAGCTAGTACACCAGGCTGAATAGAGTTTATATTTATAGTTTTAAACTTGGTTCAACAAAGGGATTGAACCCCATTGTTTTATTCATTTCCTGAGATTATTGTAAAAAAAAACTTGAAATATATTTGCACTCTGTTTCTTAAATATATTTATTCTAATTTCACGAATATTGTTTCAACAGAAAGTACAAATTTCCCTCAATTAATCATTTAATAATTGAGAACTCCATCATTTAAATTCTCCTCTTACATGGGTACCCACGTGAAATGCATATATATCATTGGGTATTTAGTCTTCTAAATAATTCTATCCAATAAAGTAATAATATCCAATATTTAATAAGCAAAGCATTCAGACAACTGTTATTCCATATAATATTAACTATGCTTTTAAAGGAAAACAATCCAGTTTTAAAAGTCTGCATCCAAAGATCAATCATTTCCATGCATTTACCTTGAATAATTTCAAGTCATAAAGAAAAAAAAATATATATATATATTTTTTTTTAAACTTAGGCAAATATGGCAGATTAAATTACATATCTCAGGAAAAAAAAAACTTGCTCTTAATGTTAATTCATTCATTTGGCTGTGAAACCATATTTAATAAGACCTGTCAAAGATGCCATTTTTAGTTAAGGCATGTCAACTGAATGAAGATGGAGCTTGTCCTGTTACTAGAGACGTTAAAAGATAGAAAGCCACAGGAATGATCCATAAGCAAGAAGTCAACTAGAACAGGGGAGAGAAAGGGGAGGACGATAGGAGACCAGAAAGCTAGAGATCCACAAGAATTGCCAACCCATCAGCACACTGCAGACATCTGGAAGAAGCAACCTCCAGACTCTGAAAGCATTAGACATTAAATTCCCATTGCTAAGACATCCCTCTGTGCGGTATTTGTCATGGCAGCTGGTAACTTAAGACGCCATCATTTTCCCTAATAAAATTGTTATTTAATTCATATAAATATGTCTGTTGTCAGCGCAGTAAAAATCAGAGTTTCATGCAAAAGAATAAAAGGTTACAGAGCTGATCTTATAAGAACAGTTAATATATGGCAGAGGTCATGTGTGCTAGTTCAATGACAATAATATGTACTTTTGAGCAAATTTTGCTTGGACAGTTGGACAATCATATTTAATAAAGTGAAATTTCATACCTACTTCTCACCCTATATGCTCAACTCCATATAGATTAAAGGAAAACCTATGAAAAATAATTAATTTAGAGACTAACAAAGGAGTACTTCTTGAAGTTATCATGGTAGATAAAGATTTCTCAAAGAAGAAATAAATTTTAAAATCCCATCATTCACAACCCTTTAATTCAAAGGGGGATTTTGTGTTTCTTGCTCTGACAAATATGAATTCTAAATTTCCTAGTATCTGTGGATGAGTGGGTTAATGTTTATATTCTGGGACACAAAGATCACCTAAACCAGAGGCCATGACTATAACATGTTAATGTAGGGAAGAAATGGAAAATAAGGACTTAAGGAGAAGTTGAAATGCTCTGGAGAGCTCAGCAGTGTATCTCCCATCCTTATTTAGAGGGGTACTTGAATATAAAAGTAGGCAATGATTTTTTTCCCCAAGGAATAGCAATGCTGATGACCAGGCTGAAAGAAATTATTTTCAAACAAAATGATATGGTCTTCAGTTTTTGAAATATTAAAATATCTGGATATATTTCAGATATTGGAGGAATATTAACTAATTTCAGATTGTACTAGGATTATTAGTTTGGGATAGCATGAGGTTCCTGATATTCATGCTCTACATGTTTCTCTATTGAACAAGAGATACTGAGCCATAATGAACCTAGTGGGTCCATTTTATCAAATGAAGGATGAAAGCTGAAGTTAAATAAGTTTAGTTTCCTAAACACTAAAAGATTTTTTTAGTTATGGAATCTAACATAAAAATACAGCCTTTATAGCATTCATGGGATGCAATTATGAGATATAAATACATAAGATAACATATTATTTAGGAATCACAATGCTCACTCAAGCTATGGGATCAATAAAATAAAAGTATTTCCATCTTGAGAAAATTAGTTTTCTTTGTTCTGAAAAAAATTTATCACATTATATAAGCAATAACTGATGTTGTGCAGTGAAAATCTGATTCTATGTATTTCTACATCTCACTCCTGTTTAATTAGTGATTCCTTATTCTTCAGCAAGCAAAAAGCATGAATGTATTGAGCATGACCTATACCAATTCATTGATATAGAACAAAATCTCCCCAACAATATTCTGTGTTGAGAACCAGGTTACTATAATCCATTTTTCAGTGGTGGAAGCAACTTTTCTTGGGCTCTAACATTAACACAAGTCTAAGTGTTATGTCCTTATCTTATCTTCATCAGTAAGATATGTCTTAGTTCTAATAACCTTATTACTCAGCCAAGACACATATATGAGATTGAATACAAAGACTACACTTTAATGAGTAGATTGCTCTAACCCATAACATTCCATATTTTCTTCTGTTCCCTTGAAGTTCTCTTAAAGGTAAACACCATTGTTAAGGCAGTGTCATAAAAGGCATGGTCTTTTCCAAATGATCGCATTTTTGACTTTAGGTCAAAATCATCCTAAGCATGTTCCAAAACATTTTGACAGTGTACAAAGTATTTTCTCAAAGAATTCAAAAAGACAACAATTATTGAATTGAAAAACTAGGGCATAGAGATATATACCTCACTATTACTCAGGTTCATATATGTACATATATATATATATATATATATATATACACACACAGAGGAAAAACACTTTAAATATTTTACAGGGATAGATTCAACTTTAAGCACATATATAAAATATAACTTAAATATT
Organism: Tolypeutes matacus; assembly: GCA_026826555.1. NCBI lineage: Eukaryota > Metazoa > Chordata > Mammalia > Cingulata > Chlamyphoridae > Tolypeutes > Tolypeutes matacus. The sequence continues at coordinate 2,024,194 of JAKSZT010018048.1, forward strand.
ATTCAAATATTTTTCAGAACTTTTTATTCAAGAAATTTTCACTTGGGAATTTCAGATATTTGTGGAACATTCTGCCTAAAGTTCTGTTAATGTCTTTGTTCCATAGGCTATAAATAATGGGGCACCATGGTGTAGAATACAGCAGTGAGAAGATTATTAAAAGATGCTTCATTTGCTTTGGGATCAAATACAGCAATCAAACCAGAAATTACAAACAAAATAAGAATTGCCAACTGTGGGGTACAGGTGGATAAGGCTTTGTTATGGGCTTTCACAGACTGCATCCTAAGCATCATTGAAAAGATATCAATGTATGACTTTATTTATTTATTTATTTATTTAAAGATTTTATTTATTTATTCATTTATCCCCCCCTTTCTGCTTGTGCTCGCTGGGTCAGCTAACCACGCCGTGCGGGCGGGCTTGCTTTCACCAGGAGGCGCCGGGAACCGAACCCGGGGCCTCCCATATGGTAAACGGGAGCCCTACTGATTGAGCCACAGCCGCTTCCCTATGTATGACTTTAAAAAAGCAGAACATAAGAATATAATAAAAGCACTGATAGCTAAGGCTACAGACTCTGAAAACCAAACTTCTGAAGAAGAAATCTTCAAAATTTGAGGCACAGCACAGAAATATTGCTGGATCACATTGGAATTTGTGAAGTCTGAACATGGTACCTGTGTGTAAAGCAGAATTTACAAGCCCACTTGCCCATGAACCACAGGCTGCCTGAGTGCAAAGGTATGGTGTATTAGTGAGCTTGTAATGTAGAGGGTAGCAGATGGCAGCATAGCAATCATAGGACATCACCACAAGGAAGGCAAGCTCTGTGGATATAAAGAAGATGGACAGGAAAATCCGAGTGGCACATTCTGTGAGAGAAATCAATTTACTGCCTGTCAGAGAATTCACAATCAATTTAGGAACAATAAGTGAAACGCAGCAAACGTCTATGAGGGATAAATTGCCTATAAAGAAATACATTGGAGAGTGTAGATTTGGGTCAGTTACAATGGCAGTAGCAGTGAGAAGATTCCTAGTCAGGGCTCCCAGATAAATCACTAAGAAAAGCAGACCTTGCAAGATTTGCATCTCCTGGGAGGTTGACACATCCATTAGTAGGAATTCCATGAAGATGGTGAGGTTGTCCATGTCTTCTAATGTATTGCAATCTCCCGGTAATCAAAGTATAAAATGATAAGAATATGATTAAAAATGAAGACATATTTTGATTATAAGAGAGAATCCAATTTCATTAAATGACTTAAAACCAAGACCTATAAATCTACCAATTGTGGACTTACATTTATATTACTGCAAAATGTCTTTTGAAACTCTGCATGGATATATTAAGTGATTGGTTTCTTATTTCCTTCATCAGCAAATGATCATCTTAGATATGTTCTGTAAAAGAGCCTCCCTATCAGCCCATTTACTGGAACATTATACAGCTATGGCTGACTCACCTCATTGTAAAATCTTTGGAAATCTTGACCTATCCATTGATATTTGAAGGATTACATTTCCTTAGGAGGATTGAGTTCCTTGAAAAGCCATAGCAAATCACCGTTGCCTCTAAATTTCTTAGCTATCCTTTACAACCTAGCTCATGCAATATTTCATCCATAGTGTTTGCACTAGTATAATAAATAAGTAATTTTTGTATTATTATATTTTCAATCTTTTGAGTACATTCTATGTATCACATAGATATATCAGATACCATTTTAAGTTGAATGACCTGTAATAAACACTAGAATCAGAAAGAACAGGCACTCTATTAGAATCTATTGTAGTATTGGCAAGAAATAATTAAGTACTTTAATGATTTGATACATAGCACATGTATTTCAATTAAATGTTCATTGCTGATTTTGAAGAAGCACATGGATTAAAAGATAAAAATATACCTGAGTTATGAAGAAATAAGTTTATCTCCTGTAACATGAATATTTATTCTGCAAACCTTATAGAGAAAACAAAATTTGTGATACTGCCTCTTTTTATCAGTGAGTAAAATTCACAGTGTCACTACTCAGACATTCAAATTTATCTTTAATCATATAAACAATCCTGCTTCTAGATTCTTCAAAAACAAGGTTGTTCTTTATGAAGGATATGCATGGGTCATACCTCTCAGACACTCTGTTGAACCAGTGATTTCATCCTCCAGAGTGGACAGATTTCCTGACTGGTAAGGATTCTTTGGTTAAATCCTTGAGATTAGTTAAATTTGTAATAGTGCTTATTAGCAATAAATTTAGCAATAATTTTTGTTAAAAACCAAAAGTGAATATTAAAAATGACATGTTCCACAATTCAATACATATTCAATTTACATCTGATTATAAATATAATTAATTTTCTTCTTAGTATATCCACAAAATTTTGCAATCTGAATAAAATTATACTTTCTATGATTTTGGATGAACATTATGTCATGAAGGAAAATCATACATTGTTAAAAAATAATAAAAATAGCAAAAACAATGAATAATCCACTAGTAGGTACAAAATTAAAGAAAGATAAGATACCTTTTAGAATAGAATTTAAAAGGAAACAAGTAAAGGAAAAGAGGATGTGGCACAAAGCCAAATTCTTAACAAAAGTGTTTTGGAGACACCCTTGCATATGGAATGCAATTAATCATGTTAAGTTCCCATTAAAATTGAGGTATCACCCAAGAAACAATTCTGAGAAAGTAACCCCATTTGTCATTACATTGAAAATTCTCATTAATAGCTGGCAATCAGATGAGTATCAGAACATGGGAGGGTCTAAGAAGCTCCAAGAAGTGTTGGATATGAAGGCCCCTTTTTTGTTTATTGGACAAGCTTGGCTTCACCAGTGTGGTGAACACTCAGCTAGAGTTTCAGAGACCCCAGCAGATATTTATCTGCTTTCATCATCACTGCATGCTCTCTTTCCCTATAAGTGAATTACAGGGAAAAAAAGAGAAACTCTGAGGAAATGCATATCTTGACAGAGGCTAGAAAGTGTCCCTGATATGGCAAGGATAATTCAGAGTGTAACAAAATAAATAGAAAATCTGGGCTGGTGTGCTATGGCGTGATGAATAAAAGGAAAAATGATGTTCAGACTTCTAATAAAGCCACTGTATTATTATTATTTTCAAGGAAATGTAGTCATGAAAAGAGGTTAAGAGTAGGCAAAACATTTAAAAATCTATACTATCTTAGATTCTGTGGAATATTGAAGACATAAATTAATAGAATTTATGTAAATCGACTATTATTTTATTTTAGTTTAAGGGACACTTTGTATTCTAAAAATTATTGAAAGCTCTGAAGAACTTATGATCATTTCACTTTTATCTATAGAAAATTAACATTATACATTAAAACTGATACATTATAAATACTTTTATTAAAATACTAAAATCTTTATATTTTAATGCTATACTTTAAAAAGTATTTCCCAAAACTGAATTAAAAGTATTGAGAAGAAAGAAATAATTTTAGATTTTTAAAAGAGTTCTTTCATGCAAATATTCTCACTGTCCTGATTTTGTGATAATCAGGGTAGGCGAAACATTCGCTATATTAGAAACCATGCATATGTCCCCAGACCTAGTTTTTCTTGCTAGGTCTGGTTTTTAGAATCTGGTGATAAACTAACCCTGATTTATTATATGACCATACTGTATGGGAAATTACTGTAAATCTAGGTATCTTTGGTCAACCTTAAGAGATATAGCAGGGACAGATGTGGCTCAAATGGTTGGGCATCCATCTCCCATATTGAGGGACCTGGGTTCGATCCCCAGGACCTCACAGTAAAAATTAAAAAAAAAAAAAAGAAATATAAAGAAGGTTCATGTGCTGCCAGGCTTTGTGTGTGGGTTCGTTGCCAGGGCCCTCAAGTGGTTGCACCATCAAGCTCTATGCCTGGGTCCTGCGAGTGGGTGAGCCCCCCAGGCCCCACACGTGGGTGCGCCATCAGGCCCCATGTGTGGGTGCACCAACAAGCCCTGTGAGCAGGTCTGCCATCAGGCCCCGTGCACAGGTGCACCACCAGGCCCCACGAATGGGTGAGCCTCCCAGACCCCATGCATGGATGCTCCGTCAGGCCCCGTGAGCCACTCAGCTATGTGATGACATAACAAGAGAGTGATACAAGGGAGAGTCAAGATGAGATGCTCCAAAAAACCAGGAACTAAGGCAATGCAGTTGGTAGCATGCTTCTCACCCACATTGGAGGTTCCAAGGATCAAATCCCAGTGAAGACAGCAGGAGAAGGATGAGAAGAGAGAGCAGGAAACAGACACAGAGAGTTGCCCAGCAAATGGACACAAAAACAGTAAAAATGGGGGGTGGGGATGGGAGGGTAAAAATGGATAAAAGTAAATAAATAAATAAATAAATAAATCCTTTTAAAAGTATAGGGGAGTAAGATACAGACTATAGTTAGTAGTAATACTTTGACTGCTCTTTCATAATTTGTTAAATGTTTCACAACAATGCAAAGTATTTGTGGTGGGATGATATGCGGGAGTCCTATGTGATGTTGTGCATGTTTATTTTGTAAGTTCAAATGTTTACTGAATACTTGTTGTTTGTGTATGTTCATGTATGAATGATATACTTCAATAAATTGTTTTTAAAAAAGGGTTTTTTCATCCTGACTTACTGGGAAATAACTGAATTCTAAAATGTTTCATAATTCATTATGTTGCAATATGATGTTGTTGTATAAGAATATGAATAAAATAAAGCCTTTAACAAATTTATTGTTTGAAAAGTAAAGTATTTGATTAGTGCTTTCTGATAATTTTTACTATTCTTTAATGCTAATATTCTACAACTAAATTCAGCAAGTGGTGATTTCTTCAGTTACAGTTGCAATGTAGTTTATGAAACCATATTAATGATCTTTGCATATTCAGTTAGATTAAATCCATTGCTCCATTTAGCAATTTGAATGGTTCTTTACCCATGCATGATTTTGTAACATAATGCACTCTTTTTCTGAAAAATATTGATTCATAGTTTCAAAAAAGTCATCCATTATAACATATGTAATTATAAAATACCCAAATAAATCACATTTATTAATATCACATATTAAATCAGAATGGTCTTTAAGTATTGGGAAGATGTCAAGTTATGTGAAGGACCAAAGTATTCTAAAATTGGAATTTTCACTTGAAACAAAAATTTTCTCAATTGCAGATCAATGTGCTAGATGTATTTATTACATTCATTTTTGAGAAAATATTCTGCCAAATAGATTCTGTCTGTCTGTAACAACTCTTATTTTATTCCTGACATTGGTACTTTGTTTTTATTCTCTTTTGTAATTAAGTATTATTTTATATTGGTAAGTTGTATGATTACAGAGCAATCATGTACAAAATACAGGATTCCCATATACCACCCAACCAACAACAATTTGCATTGGTGTGGGATATTTGTTACAATTCATAATAGCACAGTTTTATAATTGTAATATTAGTAATGGCCCACAATTTAACTTAGGGTTCACTGTATAGTGTAGTTGCATGGATTTTTAAAAAATATTTTTCTGTTACCACATATATAATCTCATATTTACCCTTCAAATCCTATTCAGACATATATTTCCATGCTGTTAATTGCATTCAAAATGTTATGCTACCATAACCACTATCTATTAAACATTTTCATCATTCCAAGTAGGAACACTGTACATTTTAAACCTTAACTTCTAATTCCCTATACATGCCCTACCCCCCAATAACCTATACCATATATTCTGATTCTATGAATTTGCTTATTTTAATTGTTTAAAATCAGTGCAATCATACAATATTTGCCATTTTGGGTCTAGCATATTTCACTCAATGAAATGTCTACAAGGTTCATCCATGTTGTTGCATGTATCAGGACTTCATGCCTTTATATGGATGATTAATATTCCACTGTGTGCGTGTGTGTGTTTGCCACATTTTTTAAATCCATTCATAGTTGATAGACCCTTGGGATGCTTCCATCTTTTGGCAATTTTGAGTAATGCTGCTATGAACAATGACGTTCAAATATCTCTCCAAATACCTGCTTTGTATTCTTTGTATTTTTGGGATATATACCTAGTAGTTGGGCTGCCAGCTCATTTGGTAGTTCTATGCTTAGCTATCTGAGGAAGTGCCAAACTGTCTTCCACAACAGCTAGAAAATTTTATATATCCACCTGCAATGAATGAGTGTGCCTATTTTCAATGTACTCTCCAACACTTGTTATTTTCCATGTTTTAAAAATCAGCCATTCTAATGGGTGTGAATTGTAACTCATTGTGGTTTTGATTGGCATTTTCCCAATGGCTACTGATTTTGAGCATCTTTTCATGTGCATTCTGGCCATTTGTGTATCATCTTTGGAGATATGTCTGTTCAAGTCTTTGCCCTTTTTTAAACTGAAATGTCTTTTTGTTGTTAAACTGTATATATAGTCTCAATATTAATCCTTTATCAGGTATGTGGTTTCCAATTATTTCCCCAGTGTATAGTATAGTTTGTCATATTACTTTCATGATATAGTCCTTTGAGGAACAAAAGTTTTTTTATTTTTTTGTTTGTTTTTAAATTTTGATGAGGCCCTATTTTTCTCATTTCTTTTTTTGCTGGTATTTTGGTTTAATGACAAAGAAACATTGTCTAACACAATGTGCTGAAGATGCTTCCTTATATTTTTGTCTAGGAGTTTTGTAGTGCTAGCTCTAATATTGAGGTGTCTGATCCATTTTGAGTTGAATTTTGTACATGGTGAGAGACAGGGGTCCTGCTTCTATTTTGTTGTTGTTGTTGTTGTTGTTTTGCAAATGAAGATCCAGTTTTCCCAGCACCATTTATAGAAGAGACTATTCTTTCCCAATAGTTTGGGCTTTGCTACCTTAACAGAAATCAGTTAGCCATAAATATGAGGGTTGATCTTGTAGCTCTCCATTCTATTCTACTGATCTATTTATTCATCCTGCTGGTTTACTTACTGTGGTTTTGTAATAAGATTTAAGACAAGAAATTGTAAGTCCTCTAATTTCATTCTTCTTTTTCAAGATGACTTTAGTCCTTCAGGGCCTCTTACACTCTTACAATATAAATTTGATGATTGACATTTCCTTTTCTACAAAGAAGGGTGTTTGAACTTTGCTGGGGATTGAATTAAATCTATAAGTTGTGTTGAGTAATATTGTTATCTTAATGTTATTTAGTCTTTCAATCAATGAACACACAATGATCTCCTATTTATTTAGGTCTTCTTTGATTTATTTTAGTAGTATTTTGAAGTGGTTTTGTTGAGATATATTTACACACCACACAGTACATCAAAAGTGTACAAACAGGGGAGTGGATGTGACTCAAACAGTTGGGCACCCACCTACCACATGGGAGGTCCTGGTGCCTCCTAAAGAAGATGAGTAAGAGAGTGAGCTGATGTGACAGGCTGGCACAGTGAGCTGATGCAACAAGATGATGAAATGAAGAGACACCACGAGGAAACACAATGAGAGACACAAGTAGAGTAGAGAAGGCTCAAGGCATTAGGCACCTTCCTCTCACATGGAAGGTCCCAGTTTCATTTCCCAGTGCCTCCTAAATAATGAAAAATAAAAAAAGAAGATGAGCACACAATGAACAGACACAGAGAGCACAAAAACAACAAGGGGAAGGAGAAATACATACATACATACATACATACATAATACATACATACATACATAAATGTACAAACAATTGCTGTCAGTATAATCAGAAAGTTGAGCATTAATCACCAGAATCAATTTTAGAACATTTTAATTACTAGAAACAGAAAAAAAAGCCTCTCAATCCTTATATCATTCCCTAGGCCCACATAACCACTACTCTATTTTTGTCTATATAGATTTTTTATATTTATATTTTATGCAAATGTAATCATACTATAGGTAGTGCATTGTGTCTGGTTTCTTTCATTTAGCATAATGGTTTTTTTTCTTTTAATTATTGTAATTTTTTAAATTTGAGAAATTGTAGGTTTTCATAAATGTCATGTAAGAAACAAAACATTCCCCTGTATCCCTCTTTTGGTAACACTTAGCATTTTTGTGGTACCTTTGTTAAAAACGGTGAAAGAATATTAAAATATTACTAACCAGAGTCCATAGTTTGCATTAGGAACATTTTTTTTCTTTATACAACCCTATTATTATCACCTTGTAATAGGGAAATACATTTGTTATAGTTCATGAAAGAACATTCTTATATTTCTACTATTAACCAGTTTTAATCTACAACAGAGTTTACTGTGTTATACAGTTCCATTTTTTAGCCTCTAGCTTTTCTTTTAATAACATACATGACTCAAAATTTCCTCTTTCAAACGCATTCATATGCATAATTTGACACTATTTATTACACTCACAATAATGAACTATCATCACTTCCATCCATTTCCAATACTTACAATCAATCTAAATAGAAATTTTGTACAAATTAGTATCAGCTTCCCATTCTTTAATCCCATTTTATCTTATATTAGTGAGATCATACAATATTTATCATTTGTGTTTGGCTCATTTAACTCAACATAATGACCACAAGGTTCATCAATGTTATCACATGCATCAGGACTTCACTTTTTCTCACATCTGAGTAATAATCCATCATATGCATGTACTACTTTTTTTTAAATCCATTTATTGGTTGATGGACATTACGGTGCTTACATTTTTTGGTAACTGTTAATAATGATGCTATGAACATCCATGAGCAAATGTCTGTTTGTGTCCCTGCTTTCAGTTCTTCTCAGTATATAACTGGTAGTGGGATTCTGAGATTATATCTCAATTCTATACTTAGCTTCCTGAGAAACCAACAAATTGTCTTCCATAGCCAATGCAACATTTTCCATTGCTATGAACTGTGAATGAGTGCTGCTATTTTTCTACTTCCTCTTCAACACTTGCAGTTTTCTTTTTTTCTAATAGTGGCCATTCTAGTTATTATGAAATTTTATCTCATTGTGGTTTTCTGTTGCATTTCCCTAATAACTACTGATGTTGAACATCCTTTCATGTGCTTATTTGTCATTTGTATTTCTTCTTGGAAAAAGGCTTATTCAAGCTTTTGCCCATTTTTAATTGGGTAGTCTTTTTATTGTTCAGTTGTAGGAATTCTTTATATATTCTGGACATTGAACTCTTATCAGATATGTAGTGTGCAAATATTTCCTTCCAATAAGTAGCCTGTCTTTACACTTTCTTGAAAAAATCTTTTGAAGAGCAAATGTTTTTAATTTTGAAGAGAACCCATTTATATATATATATTTTTTTCTTTCATTGCTTGTGCTTTCCATGTAAAGTCTAAGAAATCATTGCCTACAATAAGATTTTGAAGATGCTTCCCTACATTTTATTTTAGGAGTTTTATGGTTCTGGCTCTTATATTTACATCTTTGATAAATTTTAGTTAATTTTTGTATAAGGAGTGATATAAAATAACTAGCCCAGGTAATTTTTTTTTTTTTTTTTGTCACTTCTAGTATGGAATATCTTTTCCTAATCTTTCACTTTCAAACTTGGTTCTAAGGTCAGTCTCTTGTGTATAGCATATAGATGATTAATATTTTTTATCCATTCTACCAATCTGGGTCTTTTGTTTGGTGATTTTAATCCATTTGTATTCAATGTTATTATATAATGTAATATCATTAATTACTTCAACTATTTTATCCTTTAGTTTTTATGTCATTTCTTCTTTTGTGTTTCTTTTTACCCATCTTGCTTCATATAATCATCATTTCTACACTCTTCTCCAAACTTCTCTCTATTTTTTCCTTTCAGCCAGCAGAACTCCCAATAGTATTTCTTTTAAGGCAGGTCTCTTTTTGAAAATTTATCTCATTTTCTGTTTATCTGTGAATATTTTAAACTCTTCCTCATCTTTGAACGAAAGTTTTGTGTTAAAGGATTCTTACATGGCAGTTTTTCTCTTTCAGTATCTTAAATATATCATACCGCTGCCTTCTCACCTCCATGGTTTCTTGGGAAAAACCAGCACCTAATTTTATTGCAGTTCCCTTGTATGTGATGAATTGCTTTTCTCTTGATGATTTCAGGATTCTGTCTTTATCTTTGTCATTTGACATTCTGATTAGTAAGTGTCTCAGATTAAGGTTATTAAGATTTATTTTCTTTGGAGTACAGTGTGCTTACTTGCCATATATATTTTTGTCATTCATAAGGATTGGTAAATTTTTGGCCATCATTTCCTTATATAGTCTTTCTGCCACCCTTTTTTATTCTGTATCTGGGACACTCATGATGCATATGCTTGTGAACTTCATGCTGTCATTTTATTCTCTGAGACACTGTTCTTTTTAATATATATTCTTGTATCTGTAAGATTTTGAATATTGCATCTACTGGTTTGTGGACTCTTCTGCTTGTTCAAATTTGTTGTTCATTGACTCTCTTGTAATTTAACCTCTTTTATTGTGTCTTTAATTCCCTTGAGTTCTGTTATGTTTTTTTTCATATTTTCAAATTCTTCTTTATACACACCCAGTGTCGTCTTATTTTCCTTTATCTATTCAGGCTTATTTTCCATCATCTCCTTGAATTGATTTACTAGATTTGTTTGAACACCTACATTAGTTGTTCCAAATTCTATGTCTGTAATATTTTAATTTATTCCTTTTCCTCAACCACATTTTACGGTTTCTTGTAATTTTTTGCTAATATCTAGGCATCTGATTATCATGGTTTTTAATTTGTTTGATGTTTTGTTGAATATTATTAGCATGTATTTTTTGAGGATTTTAGTTCCATGTTCATTAGAGGGATTAGTCTGTAGGTTTCATTTCTTGTGGCATCTTTATGTGGTTTTGGTGTTAGGGTGTTGTTGGCATCATGGAGGGACTTAGGGAATATTCCCACCACTTCTATTTTTTAAAGAGTTTATGAAGGATTGGTGTTATTTCTTTCCAGAATGATTGGTAGAATTCCCTGTGAAGCCATCTGGTCCTGAGCTCTTCTTATTTGGGAAGTTTTTGATGATTAATTCAATCTTATTATTTCTAATTGGTCAATTGAGTTAATCAATTTCTTATTTCATCAATGTAGGTCTGCTTGTATATTTCTAGAAATTCATCCATTTTGTCTAAGTTATCAACTTGTTGGCATAGAATTTTGTAAAGTATCTCCTTATGATACTCTTTATTTCTGTGTGATCAGTGGTGATATACCCTCTCTCATGTTTTATTTTATGTATTTGCATCTTCTCTCTTTTTTTCTTTGCTAGTCTAGCTCAGGATTTGTCGATTTTATTATTCTAAACAAGGGACCAGCTTTGTTTTTGTTTTTTTTTTCCCTAGCATTTTTTGTTTTTAATTTTAAATTTGATTTAGTTCTTCTCAAATCTTTGTTATTTCCATCTTTCTGCTTGCTTTGGGATTAGCTTGTTTTTCTTTTTCTAGTCCATACAAGTGTGCAGTTAAGTCTTTGATTTTAACTCTTTGTACATTTTTAATATAGGCATTTATTGCTATAAACTTCCCTCTGAGCACTGCTTATGCTGCACCCCTTGGTTTTGATATGTTGTGTTCTCATTTTTATTCATTTCAAGGTAGTTAATCATTTCTTTTGCAATTTCTTCCTTGACCCACTGATTATCTAAGAGTGCGTTGTTTAACTTCCATTTCTTTGTGCTTATTCTGGTTCTCTTCCCTTACTGATTTTCAGCTTCATTCCATTGTGAGCAGAGAAATTACTTTGCATAATTTCAATCTTTCTGAATTTGTTGAGAGTAGGTGTTTGACCTAGCATGTGGTCTCTCCTGGAGGATGTTCCATGTGTGCTCAAGAAGAATGTATATCATGCCGTATTTGCTTGTATTTTCTGTATATGTTCTTCTACAATGTCTCATAAAGCTACAAGAACCTCCTTGAGTACATGGGCAGTATTGAGTGAAGGAGGACAAAAATTATGCCTGGCCATTATTATTGATGGTTGTACTTATGGACATTTTCTAGTGAAAATGAAACAGCATAGTACTATATATTGCTTAAGAGTTACATACTGAAAACCTCCTTGTTGATCAAATTTAGCTTCTCTTTAAGCCAAACTCAGCATATAAACATACTGCCTTTCCCCTGGCATGGAACATGACTCCAGGGGTTAAATCTCTTTGGCACAAAGGGGTTATTACCAAGCACTGACTAGTAAGGAATCTGGAAAAAGAGCTTGACCAAAAGGGGGAAATATTAAATACAAATGAATTTTTATGGCTAAGAGACTTCAAACTTAGTCAGGAGAATATTCCAGAGGTTACACTTATGCATTTCTCAGCAGGATCTCATTGACTGCCACAATAAACAGTGCCTCAAACAGCAGGTGTACTGAAGGCTTTAGAGACATCTGTCCTCTATAGGCAGGGCAGACAATCTGAGGTAAACATATATATATATAGATAAACATATGTATAAAAACATATACCAAAATAACTGTGAAGGGATTTAGGATCTCATAATGTACAATAAAACAAAAGAATTGTGAAACCTGGCAAAATGTCAGAATTGAGCAGACAAGGAGTTATAAGAATTACAAAGAACATGTAGCAACATCAAATAAGAAATTCTTGCATTATTAGTGTTACTTTAAATATAAATGGATTAAACTTTCAAGTCAAAATGCAGAGAAAGGCAGAATGAACAAGAAAGCATGATACAAATATATGCTGTTTACAAGAAACTCACCATGAATTCAAAGATACAAATAGGCTGAAGGTTAAAAAAAGGAAAAAAAAAAAACTGTCATGATAATACTAACAGAAAGAGAGTTTAAGTAGCTATCAGATTAAAAACACTTTAAGTAAAAAATGTTTGTAGTGGACAAAGAAATTCCATATATATAAATAAAGAGGTCAATTCTAGATGAATACAAAAAAATTATAAATATATATGCACATAATGGCAGACCCCAAAGTATATGTAGCAAATATTTTAAGGTAGAAATAGATGAATACATATTAATTGTGGAAGAATTCAATATACCACATTCAATAATGGAATGCACATCTAGAGTGAAGATAATACAAAAGTAGAAGATTTGAACAGCATTGCAAATCAATTGGGCTTAAAGGACATATATGAAACACTTAAACCAACAAGAGTAGAATATACATACTTCTTTAGTGTATACATATCTTTCACCAGGATAGACCATATATTAGATAACAAAACAAATGCCAATAAATTTTAAAAGTATGAAAATTATACAATATATTTTCTCCAATCACAACAAAATGAAGCTAGAAATCAATAAGTGAAGGAGAACTGAAAAAATCACATTTAGAAATTCATGCATTATTAAACAGGCAATGCACAATGAAGGTATCACAAAGAAAATATGGAAATATATTAAGGTAGATGTAAACAAAACAAAACATACCCAAAATTATGAGATTCAAAAAGGGCAGTTCTGAGAATTTTTTTTCCATTCTTCTTTTTATAATTTTTTTTTGAAGAAGCTTTCGATTACGTATTACATAAAATATATAAGGGATTCCCATATGCCCCACTGCCTCCCCCCCACACTTTCCCACATCAACAACATCCCTTATTAGTGTAGAACACATATTTAAGCATTGCTAATAACTATGGATTACAGATTACATTATACTTTACACTCTGTCTGGCAAAATTTTGTAGGTTATGACAAAATATACAATGGTCTGCATCTGTCACTGCAATAGCATGCAAGACAGCTCCAATGTCCCCAAAATACCTCCATGTTACACCTATTCTTCCTTATCCTATCACATCTCTGGTGGCCAATGCCTTTATATAAATTATAAGAATTCTTCCTTGCTAGAATAATAATAAGTCTACAGTAGGAAAATAAGAAGTCTATTTTAACCCATTGTTCATTCCCCAATATTGAGGATTTGGGGATGTGAAGCCCACTTTGCTTCTAATTGACAGGAAGCTTAGATCGCATGATGGAAATAGATGGAACTATCTTGTTTGCAGTTTCAGACACTCTCTGTTCCTTGGGATAGGTGTTGTCCATCATCATCTCATTGTTAGTTGTTTTGAGTGAGTCTAATGAAGTGGTGAGTAGGTTTTGCAACTCTACTGAAATTCTGGGCTCAATTGGCACATGGACAGGTAAAAGGTTTAAGACTCTGGGACAATACTTATCAAGCATAGTGCTAATTATACATTGAATTAAAAGGGGCAGAAAAGCCAGGTGTAGAGGATTTATTGATGAGTCTTACTCTGTCACCCTGGGAAGCATAAATTCCAAAGGACTACTGACAGCATGCCAAACTCCTGAGCTGTCTGTCCTGCTTATAGTTTCTGTATGTCTCCAGAGCCCTCAAGAGTCCCACTATTTGAGGCACTGTTTACTGTGGCAATCAATGAGATCTTGCTGAGACTTGCATAAGCATAACCTCTAGAATGACCTCCTGACTCACTTTGAAATCTCTTAGCCATAAAAACTCATTTATATTTACTATCTCTCCCTTTTGGTCAAGGTCTTTTTCCAGATGCATTGCTGTTGGCACTTATTAATAATCTCTCAGTGCCAGGAAAGCTCATCCCTGGGAGTCATATCCCATGCCAGGCAGAAGGTAGTATATATGTTGAGTTTGACTTAGAGAGAGTTCACATTTGAGCAACAAGGAGGCTTCCAGGAGGTAATTCTCAGGCAGTATATTATACTAGGTTGTTTCAATTTCACAAGAAAAGATTTATAAGTGCAAACATCAATATCAAGGGCCTGGCATAATGGTCTGTATTCCTTCACTAGGCACTGCCTTGGCACTAATGGGATTCTTGCTGGTATATTAGAGAATGTAGCAGAACTCCCCAGGATGGGATTTCAACATTATTTGGGTTATTGTGTGGATATCCACCCACTGAGAAAATGCCCCAGGAACACTTGAATGTATTCATATTCCTTAGAGGCATGCCCCAGGTGAACAACTTCCCATACATCCCCCCATCACTGTCACCCTGAATTTTTTCAAAGAAACTTGAAGATACAGAAAAGTCACATTGAGAATATAGGGGATTCGCATATAGCCAATGCCTTCCTCTTTTCCCCCTTTCCCATATTAATAATATTTTACATGTAGATGGAACATTTGTTACAATTGATGTACAAGTATTGTATCATTCTATTAACCAAGTTCAATGGTTTACATTGTGGTTTACATTTTGGATCATATTCTTTTATAGGTTTTGATGAAATTTGAAGTGTCCTGTATCCATTACTCCAAGATCATGCTGAACAATTCTAATGCCCCTAAAATGCCCCATGTTACATCTATTGTATTCTTCCCTCCACATCCCCTCAGAACCTATGGTGACCACAAAGTTTCAATTTTTGAAGAATAAGATTCATAGTTACTTGCAATAATATCGAGGGTTTGATATATTGGACTGCT
>JAKSZT010018048.1:2080186-2098351 GCA_026826555.1 Tolypeutes matacus
AACTGATTCTCAAATTTATATAGAACTGCAAGAGACCATGTATAGCCTAAATAAACTTAAAGAACATGGTTAGAAAACTAACACTTTCTGATTTCAAACTGAACTACAAAGTGCTAGTAATCAGAGCAGTGTGGTACTGGAACAGAGGGAGATAAATAGATCAAAGGAACAGAAGTGAAAGTCCAAAAATAGATCCACACATTGATAGCCAAATAATTTTCAACAAAAGACTTATGTATGTGCATGGGAAAGAATAGTCCAGTCAACAAATGGAATGGGAAAATTAGATATTCACATGTAGAAAAATAAAGTTGGATCCCTACCAATTAACAAATTCACTGAGTTAGAAAGCATATTAAAGGTTACCTGGGGGATGGGAAGAGAAGAAAGGGAGAGTTCTTTATTGTAAAAATTGATATATACATATGATAGACACAATGGAGCTGTTGGAGATTCAAGATATGAATTTTGAAAACCTGGCTATTTATACTTCAGAGAGAAAGATATGTAAAGTTACAGAGAAATATTTATTTTTTGTGTGAATGATAAATTATTCAGATCATTTAATTTTCATGCTATATTGAATGTAATCAATTAAAAAAAGCAATAAAATTTTCATTGTTAGATATTTCAATATGAAATATTTATAACAATTATTGGTATAATCATAAACATAGAAAACTAAGAGGTTAATTTACACATAAATTTTTAAAACTGTTATGATTGCAGGTACTTGTTAATTCTACATTCTAACAGGTTGATTTTACCATAATCTTATCAGGAAAAACAGATGAATTAAATTAAAATTCAAACTATATGTTCTTTTAAAAAATGGAAAAGCACAGAACTGTTCAGGGAGGGTGTATTTGCTAGCTTAATAAATATGCTGCCCTTACCATTTGGTTTCCTGTCTGTGCTCTACCAGGACCCAGAAGACAAGGGACCACTAAGGCTTCCAAGGTGGGAAGCAGAGTTGAAAAATGTGGACACTCCTTCTGGAGAGGCAAAAATAAATATCCAACATCATAGGAAAAAAAAAGAAAGCTTTCCCTAAAAGGTATCAGATTCAGATTGTAGGTAAGTGGTGCTAGTATGTCCTACTGTCCATTTGATTTACTTCTGGCTAAAAGGATTGGAACGGTTGTGCCATATGTCTTATCCAGGCCAAAGCAGTCAAGAAGCCTGTCACAGCTGCATTTTGCCTCATTATCTTGCTGAATGGAGAGGATATTGCATAGAATTTATGGACTCAAGGAATCAACCACCATATAGCAAATGAAAGAGTTACAAAATGAAGAAACCTTAGATCTCAGTCTTTGGTTCGAAGGAGAGCTGCTCCTAACAGTAACCATATTTGTGTGAATGGGTTTTAGTACTCTATCCTGTCCTATTATTCTGTTATACTATTTCTGTTCTACTGACAAATGGCCTTACTTATTACAGCTAGCCAAAGCATTTTAAAATAGTTATCTTCTGCTTTTTGTATCAATTATGAAGGACATAAAATGTGCCCATTCTTTACATCAATACACTGGACTATGAAGGTCTTTGACCCACCATTTAGAAGTAGACTTCTAGGGAGCTTTTATTAACAATTTGCACCAATTTTGATTTGTTAATCAAATGTTTTTATTAAAACGTCTGAGAAATTTACTTGCATTTTTGTTTCAGCATAAATATTTGCTAAGACATGCTGGTTATGAGGGAAAATTTTTAAATGAGAAGCAAATTTCATAGATTCAGTTTACTTTGCAATAGAATTAGAGTCAAAAAGTGATTTTACTCCAATTTGTAAATATTTATTTTCAGTATTACTAAATCTATTTACTTCATTAATAAAAGTAGGATTTAATAGCCATCATTTAAGACACTACATTCAGGGAAAAAATGACAAATATTGACTAATCAGAGTATAGTGGTCCACATGGGTTTTGATTTCCATGGGAGGCTCTGAAAGCAGTCTGAAGCCTAGGGACTGTACTCTCTGTAGAGGTAAAGCATTTAAGGTCCATTAAACAATGAGTTTGAAAGGACTTTGGAAATATAAATGCTTTCCAAAATCTGGGAAACTAATGCTGCATCATTTCTTCAAAGGACAACAGAAAAGAATGAGATATAGCTAAGAGTCGGAGAGTGAATATCATTTTCCAGAGTACAGAGAAGAGATTATATTTGTTGAATCTACACCTGGACCATACCAGTAAATATGAGAAGTATGACAAAGTCTTCCGTTTTGAGAATCTATTAGTTCTTCTGCTGCTCTCACATGTTACTGGTGTGACAGAATGAAATAAAGCACATAAAAAGAGTTTGCAAAACTATACAGTATCATATAAGTGTAAATCTTCCTAAGCCTGTTTATTAAAATTATATATATACATATTTTAAGAATTCACTAGATTGTGTGATGTAGAATTTCTAACTACATTCTGAGAGTAGCATCATTTCTCATCACAAACTGGACTTTTTTTCTCATTTCAAGCTGGAAATGAGAAAGGAGAAAAACTGAGATGTGCTCTTTAATGATGATAACATTTTTTATTTTTAAAAAGCATTTCATAGAACCCTTATGATAAACATGATTGCCTTCCATGAAGCAAACATAGCTTCACAGAAAAAAATCACATGCCAAGAATCCCCAATATGTTTTCTTAAAATAGACTTATTGATATTCAGACCTGAAAAAAGACTTTGGATGACATACAATGCGAGTTTTTAGTTCACAAATTATTAGCGAATTGATGTGCCCTCAAACAGATCCCAGCTGCTTTATTCATGTTTCAAATTCTTCAACATATACATTAGATAATAAAATTATCAATCAGTGCAATCAAGTTGAAGTAAAGAAGAATTAACTGAGCCCTAGTTAATTAACTTACATGGTATGAACATGCTAGATTTTGGGTTGTAAAACCCCAAGTTGGAAGATATCACAAGGTCTAGGGAAATGAAGGACCCATTGTGGTTGGGTATCCTTCAAAGACTCTGTGAACACCCAGGTCTTCACTCTCAAGTGTGTTCCTAATCCATATTCTCTCTCCACTCATCTACATTCATATTCTATAATCTTTACTTATCAGGTTTTCTGTACATAATCTTTCTCTTCTATTTACCTCTCTATTCTTTGCATCCATTTTCTTCACATGCTTCTATGCCTCTTGAATATACTTAATTTTCCTGGCACTATGTCATGTTTCTTCTATATTTTTCATAGTGTTTTTAAAATTATCTTCCTGAGTATTCTCCATTTTCCATTAACAGTTTGCAAGAAAGCATTTAAAAGGACCAAAACAGCTCCTACTATGATGTGGGAATTTTACGTTATAGTGAGATTGTGACAATCCTATTTTAAAAATGAAAGACCAAAGAAACTAAATTGATCCATTTTTTATGCTGACTACCTTTGGAATATGACTATATTTTTATTTATTTAAATAGATAAAAGTATTTTCTACTTTCTTGTTGCTCGACATTTAAATTCCCTCATCGCACATATAGAACTAAAATGTGTTACATACCTAGTTTTCTTACAAATGAATGCATTTTATTCCTATTTAGTAATTATTGTCTGGTCTTAATTTTTGGCACAGCCCACTCTTATTTTTTTTTTTATTGTGGGTAAAAATCAAAATTTTCACAATACATACCAACATTTGCAAAATGATATATAAATATATATGCATATATGTGCATTTGCTTACAAAAATGTTATTTATGTATATATATAAATATATTTTAAGAGGTGCTTAGATACCCAAAATATTACACGGAACCCACTGGGATTCCCATGTTGCCCACCTCCCACACCTCCCACCAATCAATCAATGTAATACACCACATAAACAAATAGAAAGAAAAAAATCATCAACCCACTCTTTAAGGTACTCTTTTATACCCAAAAGATAGATTGAGGGTCAATATTTTCTCTTGGAAAATTGAAATAATATCAATTCAGAGAATTAAAAAAAGTCATGCCTTTTTTCAGTGTCATTAAAGCAAACACAATTTTACTAATATTTAATTTTCCTACTTTATGAAGTGTTCAACAATTATGTATAATGGAGAGAAGTGTACATAGTTATATTATCACACAATCAAAGCATTTTCTTCCCAAGAGTCTTTCCCAAAGGGACAGCAGCAAAAGAATTTCATGCTCAATTTTATATCAAAACTATGATGCTATGATAGGAATAGTCCATAAAAAGCATAAAGGTGTAGCTTACAGATTAGTTCTCAAGAATCTTCTCTGTTGTTAGGGTAGTATAATATTTGGTTGGATATATATTATTTTCTAACTTGTTGATATTAAATAGAAAAAGGTTGATATACTGTAATTTAAGCCAGGGATTATTGGAGTGTACAAGAGAGAAATATATTATTGAATTTTTAAATATTCAAGTAATATCCTCTGCAAAATATTTTTGAAAGCTACAATGTGCTTAGTATTTTTTAATGTAACAAATGCTAGACAACAAGTATAAACCCTCACTATGGTAAATGATCATTAAAAATACCTATTTAGTTTCAGAAAGTATGGTCTGGTTATACCAAATATGATATACTAAAAACAACTAAAAATAGGCAAAAATATCATAATAAAAAAAGACATCATAAAAGTGTAAGGAAAGAATAGAGTATTTCAAGCTTTCAAGACTGGGAGTCAAGAAGAACTTTTTGTAGTACAAATAAAAGTGTGCCCTGTTTGTTTGTTTGTTTGTTTTTTTTTTAATTGGCGTAAAATTACTCTTGGTAACTGTCTACATTGTATGATGTTCTAAAGATGGTGTATGATAAAGGAGAATAAAGACAATAATAGGTAGCCATTTGCAGTGGTGGGAGAATTGTTTGTATTCCATCCTGTCATCTTTTTACTCCATTGTCATTGCCTTGATTTTACCCAGGCTCCCCTTGACAACTGCAGATAATGTGCTCTAGTCTCCATGCTAACATAGTTAACCTTTCTAATCCATCAGTTCATTCAGGACCTGAAAGATCTTCTCAAATGAAAAATTGATTCATAGATATTGTTTACCTCCACCCAACAGCTTAAACCATTTTGATACCTCTGATATTTGCCTGATAAAATATTAATCTGGTTCATTTTTTACAGTAAACCCTATCCCATAAAAATACACTCCATCTTTGACTGTCATTAACCATGGTGGGCTGGATATTTCACACAGTTGAATCTCTGTTCATTGTAGTGGAACAGATTCCATCCATTTCTAAAACGGCACATAGCTGTGAAGATTTTATTGAGCAGAGAAGAATTTTCCTTTGTTCCTTAGATATTTATCACATTTGACTTATACCATTTTATTGTGGCTGGAAGTAATTTATTTTTCCAAAAATTGACTGCTGCCGTCCCCACACATAGTGGGAGAAGCAAATTTATTCTCACAATAGTGAAGTATGTCTTGTTTTTTAAGAATATATTTAGACTGGTGTTTTGATTAGTGAGGTGAGGTTTTGTGGCTTACTCTAAGATGGAGAAGTTTAAATTAAAAGAGCTGTACAAGTGCCAGGCACGAGTGTACTGAACCCATACTTTCTTTTATTAGGATTGTGAGACAAAAGGGGCAGGGGAATGGAATGGAGTGGAGAAACCATTGAAAAAGATTTTCATAGTTATGGAGGAGGACAGCAATCTGGAGTCATGCTAGGTAAAAAGGGAAAAAAAAAGGGGGTCCGTAGAGAATTTCCTCTAAGAGATTGCCATGAAATTTAGCAGTTGGTAAGTATTTTTTTCTCCTAAGTCCTTTACTGACTGTGAAAGTATAGGAAGTCAGTAAGCTATTATAAATTCAATTGTCTTGTTGATAATATAGAGAGCACTTCTTTATAAAAGTTTTATATTGAAGTTTATCATCCATGCATGAACATACCTAAGCATTAAGTGTATAATAAATGTTGAGAACTTAGAAAACAAACATGCACATCACCATAAAGCGTTCCCATAATTACCCCACCACCAATACCTTGCATTGTTGTTAAACAATTGTTACAGACTGAAAATGAAAATCATCGAAGTGGTACTCCTAATTATAGCCAATATACTATATTTGGTGTATTTTCCCCCCAACCCACCCTATTATTAACACCCTGTATTAATATTATATACTTGTTATAGTTCATCAGGGAACATTCTCCTATTTGTTCTGTTAAACACAGTCCATTTCCCATCACAGGATTCATTGTATCATACAGTCTCATACTTTGTATAATCCTTTCAAAGTGTACACTGAGTGGCTCTCATATTTATCATTGGGTTGTGCTGTCATCACCCCAGTCAAGTTTAGAAAATTTTCTGTATTCTAAAAGGAACAATCTCATGCTGCTTTATACCCCCTATTTTTGTCCCATAGAATTGATATAATATCTTATTTGCCATTGCTGCAAAAATATTACAAAATTACTGTTAAATCTAATCCATAAATTACATTAGTTGTAATTTTCTTGTTAATCACCATATTCTTAACACTTTGTAAAAGATGAACATTCTTATACTATTAACACTTTTTAAATTGATCTCTATGAAGGTTGGATGATAGAGAAAACAGTAAAGCACAAGATCAATTCACATAATTGCTACTCTGAAGAAAGTGTTTGTAAGTGAAGATTGGTGAAAATGTCTCATATATGCATGATGTGCATTGCCTGTGGTATGCATTGGAAAACAGATTTGTGAATTGGTAAATGAGAACATTTATTCTCTGGACATTCCAGATAAGACAAAATAACCATCATGAAGTGGAGAAATCAGACTTTCAACTCTGAATTCATCTTGCTGGGAATCTTTGATCACAGCCCCATCCACACTTTCCTCTTCTCTCTGGTTCTGGGCATCTTCACTGTGGCTTTCATGGGAAACACTGCCATGGTTCTCCTCATCTACTTGTGCACACAGCTGCACATCCCCATGTACTTTCTTCTCAGCCAATTGTCCCTCATGGACCTCATGCTCATCTGCACCACAGTACCCAAGATGGCCTTCAACTACTTGTCTGGCAAGAAATCTATCTCTCTAGCAGGTTGTGGAACCCAGATATTCTTTTGTATATCCCTGCTTGGGGCTGAATGTTTTCTATTGGCTGTCATGGGTTATGACCGCTATGTGGCTATATGCCATCCTCTATGATATACCATCCTCATGAATCAGAAACTTTGTGTACTCATGACGGCTGCTTCCTGGATCCTGGGATCTCTTGATAGTAACATTGTGCTTGCAACTGCCCTTCATTCTCTTATTGCAGATCTCTGGAAAGTCATCATTTTTTCTGTGATGTTACTGGCCTTCTACCTCTATCCTACACAGACACCTCTTTCTTTGAAAGACTGCTCTTCATCTGCTGTGTGGTGATGCTCATCTTCCCAGTCTCAGTTGTTATCATTTCCTATTCCCATGTCCTTAGAGCTATCAACTGCTTGGGCTCTGCGGAAAGTTGGCACAAGGCCTTCACCACTTGCTCCTCCCACCTGGCTGTGGTTGGACTCTACTATGGAGCTGACATGTTCATGTACATGAGACCAGCCTCAAACCATACCCCTGACCAGGACAAGATGGTGTCAGTCTTCTATGCCCTCCTCACCCTCCGTGTTGAACCCCCTCATCTATAGCCTCCTAAACAAAGAAGTAACCAGGGGCCTTAAGAAGATATTGGGGGAAAGGGAAGTAATTGTAACTCAAATATCTTCTTAGTACCTGCTTTGGTCAACACTCCCACAAGGAAACTGGCAACATTCTCTTCCTACTAGTTTGTTTTTCCCTTACTTTTTTCCAATTTAAATTATGATTAATTATGATTATATTATTGAAACATGAGTTAAGCAAGCTGGATTTGAAAATCAGTATGGGCTGCTTCACTTTTGTGAATTTTTCTTACATCATTTATTGTTATCTATGGATAGTACCTGATATTGGAATGTTTGCCTTTCAAACAAGGTTTCAGAATAACTGTTCTTTGCTGCATCATAGAGCAATATTTGTAGTTGTTCCATAGCTTTTGATGAGGTATCTCTTTGTTAACTGATTACTTACCTATCACTTTTCTTCAGTTCCATGTCTCTTCACTCCTGGATTTTGACTCTTTTATTCCTGACACCTCTCAAATTAATTCCCAAGTACTAAGATGTAGGAAGTTAAGTATCAACACATTCTTTTGCATCAACTCTTATGTTTATAAAATAGCTCTTAGAAATTCCTATTTTTCTCTTTCTATGAAAAGTGTATATTTTAATAAGTCTAGATAACCAGCTTCTTTGGTTTGGTTGCACAATCTTCATCTTCATCATGTATGGCTGTTAATAAAGTGAACCCATTTGAAGAAATGAGAGAACTATCAGTTCCTGGAATTATTAATCATAACTTTATATAACTGATAAAATCGTTCCTCATAAATTCTCCCACAAAGTTATTTAGCCATTAGACTAGAACAGGCAAAGTTTTACCTGAAGAGTTTATGGTCCCCAAATCTGTCCACAACGGTTGTTTTAATGCATCACAGATGCCAACACTTTGATGAACAATCTGGTGTAATCAAAATGTTATCATTTTTTGCACTTTGCATTTTTAAATCCTCTATATCCTTGAAATTTAAAGGTAATGAGTTCCAGCTCCATAGATGCTGCCTTGGTTTCTCTATAGATAATTTTACTGCAAAAATATTTATTTTTAATATTTTATGACAGCACTATTTTTTTTTAACTAAAACTGTATTTTAGCTTTTAATGGTATGTACTATTGATTATAATCTGTTGCATCCTATTGAACACTATAAACTATTTTGAGGCAAGTAGAATATTATCAATATGATGATTATTTGTTTGGTTTTTGAGATAAAATTCACACACCATAAATTTTCAGCCTTCTAAAGTATACAATTTAGAGTTGTTGTTTTTTTAAGTCTATTTTAGAATATGGACAGAATTCTGTAAACATCACAACTATCTAATTTCAGTCATTTTAATCACTTCCAACCAACTCATTAGCAGTCATTTCCCATTTCCTCTTCCCTAATGCTTAATCAGCTTTCTATCTCTATCTCTTCAGTTTTGCCTATTTTTAATATTTCATATAATTGAAATCATGCAATATGTAAACCTTAGTGACTGAATACTTTCACTTTACACCATGTTTTCAGGATTTGTTCATGTTGAAGCATATATCAGCACTTAATTCCTTTATATTATTGAATAAGAATTTATTGTAATGTTATACCATATTTTGTATGTTTTTTCATAAACTGATGTACATTTCAAATGTTTCCACTTTATAGCTAATATGAATAATGTGGCAAACATTAATGTACTAATTTTTATATGTATTTATATTTTCAAATCTCTTTAGTGCATTGATGAGCAAAATCACATAAGTGCATTGATAAATCTATGGTAACTCTGTGCTTAATTGCAGAATATATCCACTTCTCCACACTCTGTCAAATGATTATTTCCCATTTTTGTTGTCCCTGCTGTTGTTTGGTTTGGTTTGGTTATGGTTGTAGCCATCCTAGTGGCTGTGAAGTGGTATCTCATTGGGATTATTTTGATGTGCATTTCCAAAATGAATACTGATATTGAGCAAATTTCATATGTATATTGTCCAGTTAAATATCTTGTTTTGAGAAATGGCTATTTAAATCCTTTGCCACTGGTTGCATTTTAATTGTTGAGTTATAAGAGTTCTTCATATACTATGTTTACAAACTCCTTTACAGATGAATTATTTGCAAAAATATTCTCCCTTTCTGTGAGCTGTCCTTTCATTTTATTGGCAATGTCTTTAGAATCTCAAAAGCTTTTAATTTTGATATAGTGCAATATATCTATTATTTCTACTATTTTTTAGGCTTTTGGTGTCATAGCTAATAAACCATTTTCTTTTTTTTTTTTATTATTATGGGTAAAAATCAAAATTCTCACAATACATACAAACATTTGCAAAATGATATATAAATATATATGCATATATGTGTATTTGCTTACAAAAATGTTGTTTATATATATATATATATATATATTTTAAGAGGTGCTTAGATTACCCAAAATATTACACGGAACCCACTGGGATTCCCATGTTGCTAATCCAAACTCTCAAAGATTTACTACTCTCTTTTATTTTACAGAGTTTTACAGTTTTAGCTCTCATATTTGGGTCATTGATCCATTTCAAACATAACAGCACTAGCTTTTATATTTAATCATGTTGTTACACTTACTGCCAATCTTTATTTCTTCATGCAGCTTCAGTCTATTGTCTATTTTCCTTTCCTTTCAACCTGAAGAACTGTCTTTTGCAGTTAGTATTTGTGAGCTACCTCAGCTTATGTTTTGTGGGGGGAAATGTCTTAATCTCCCCCTCATCTCTGAAAGACAGTTTTGCTGGCTATAGATTTCTCGATTGGCAATTTCTTTTACTTTTAGCACTTTAAATATGTTATATCACTGCCTTCTCACCTTCATGGGTTGGGTTGAGAAATGGGCACTTAATCTTTTGAAGGCTCTATAATTAACACCATGCATTAGTAATGTATATTTGTAATAGTTCCTGAGAGAATATTCTCATATTTGTAATGTTAACCACAGTCCATCATTGACCACTGGGTTCAATGTGCTATACAGTCTCTTGCCTTGTACAATCCATCAAATGTGTACACTCAGCGGCTCTCAGTTTCATCACAGAGTTGTGATGTCATCAGAAAGAGTGCTATACTCTGTAATAATCTTCCATTGTTGACTTTTACCATTGATATAGTACCTTCTTTCCTTTGCTGCTAAAATATTATATTGTACTCTCATGGTCTGTAAGTTACAATAGACTTCCCAAGTATCACTGTATTCTTAAAAATATCTAATAGAGGAATATATTTGTACTTGTACTATGAATCAAAATCCTCATCCCCCACCAAAACACTTTGTTATACAGTCCCTAGATATCCTCTAGCTGTCTTCAACTGACATTATCCTCCCTAGACTATTCTTTTCAGCCACGATCACATATAAACAGTGTTAGTTATATCCATTATAAAATGTGACCATCATCTCTAACCATTTCCCCACTTTTACAATCAACCTTGTAAAACATTATACATACATTGAACATCAGTCCCCTCTTTTCAAAACACTTTCTGTCTCCTAGAAACCTATATTCTATAGTTTAACTCCAGGAGTCTATTCATCCTATTTAGTTCATATCAGTGTGACTGTACATTATCCATTCTTTTGTGTCTAACTTCATTCACTCAACATAATACCCCCAAGGTTCATCCATGTTGTCATATGCATCCCAACTTCATTTCTTCTCACAACTGTATAGCATTCTATTGCATGAATATATCACATTTTGTTTATCCACTCATCAATGGATGGACACTTGGGTTTTTCTATATTTTAGCAATTGTGAATAATGCTGCTATGAACATCAGTGTACAAATATGAGTTCACATCCTTGCTTTGAGTTCTTCTGAATATATGCCAAGTAATAGAATTCCTGGATCATATGGCAGTTCTATATTTAGTTTCTGGAGGAACTGCCAAACAATCTTCCAAAAGGCTGCACCATTCTACATTCCCACTAACAGTGAATGAGTGTTCTTATTTCTCCACATTGTCTTGAGCACTTATAATTTTCTGTTTTTGTAATAATGGCCATTCTATAAGGGGGAAATAATATCTCAGTGTAGTTTTTATTCTTTATTTTTAAAGAAGCCTTAAATTACAGAATGTTACATATAGAGAATTCCCATATACCCCACTCCCTCCTCCTCCCACACTTTCCCCATTAACAACATATTTATTAGTTTGGTATATTTGTTACAATTGATGAACACATTTTGAAGCATTGCTAATAATCATGGTCTATGGTTTATATTATGGTTTATACTTTGCACAGCACAATTTTATAGGTTTTGAAAAAATGTATAATGGCTTGTATACATAACTGCAATATCATGCAGAACAATTCCAATATCCCCAAAATGCCCCATGTTACACCTATTCTTCTCTCTCCCTCCCCTCAGAATCTCTAATGACCATTGTCTTTATATAAGTGTTACAAGTTCTTTCATTGCTAGAATAATAATAAGTCTACTTTAGTCCATAGTTGCATTCCTTCCTTTCATTTCTTCACTCCTCATTTTTGAGGATTTGGGGATAGTGACGCCCACTTTGCTTATGATTGAGAGGGGGTCAGTGTAGTTTTTATCTGCATTTCCCTAATATCTAATGATGTTGAACATTTTTTCATGTGTTTTTTGGGCATTTGTATTTCCTCTTTGAAGAAATGTCTATTCAAGTCTCTGGCCCATTTTTTAATTGTGTTGCTTGTTTTTTATCATTGGATTGCATGATCTCTTTATATAAAATGGATATCAATCCTTACTGGATATGTGAATTCCAAATATTTTCTCCCGTTGAGTATGCTGCATTATTTTAAAGATTTATTTTATTTATTTATTCCCGCCCCGGTGTTTGCGCTTGCTGTCTGCACTCTGTGTCGATTCACTGGGTGCTGTCTGTGTCTGCTTGTCTTGTCTTCTTTTTAGGAGGCACTGGGAACCAATCCTGGGACCTCCAATGAGGGAGAGAGGCACTCAATCACTTGAGCCGCCTCAGCTCCCCATTTTATTGTGTTTCTCATTGTCTCTCCTCTTTGTCTCTTTTGTTGGGCCAGCTCATCGCGTGGCCCAGCTCTCCGCATGGGCCAGCTCAGAATAGGCTGCATTTTAACTTCTTAACAAAGGCATTTGATGCACAAAAGTGTTTAAGTTTGAGAAGGTCCCATTTATCTATATTTTTCTTTTCATTGCTTGTGCTTTGGGTGTAAGGCTTAAGAATCCACAGCTTACCACGCGATCTTGAAGATGTTTCCCTACATTTTCGTCTAGGAGTTTTATGTTTCTAGTTTTTATATTTAGGTCTTTGATCCATTCTGCGTTAATTTTTATATAAGGTGTGAGATAGAGGTCCTCCTTCTTTCTTTTGCATATGGATATCCAGTTCTCCAAAGACCATTTGTTGAATAGACTGCTGTGTCCCAGCTGTGTGGACTTGATAGCCTTGTCAAAAATCTTTTGCCATTAATTCTCAAATTAATCTATTTCTGAAGACTCAATTCTATTCCATTTTTCAATGTATTTAACTTTATGCCAGTACCATTTTGTTTTTACCACTGTATCTAAGTAACATGTTTTAAAGTCAGGAAATTAGTCTTCCAACTTCTTTCTTCTTTCTTAAGATATTTTTAGGTATTTGGGACCTCTTAGCCTTCCAAATAAATTTTATAATGGCCTTTCCAATTCTGTGAAAAATGCTGTTGGAAATTTTATTGGGATTGTGTTGAATCTATATCAATTTGGGTAGAATTGATATCGTAACAATATTTAGTCTTCCAATCCATGAGCATGGAATTTCCCTTAATTTGTCTTCTTTTTTTTTTTAAGCAATATTTCATGTTTTTCTGAATGCAAGTACTTTATGTGCTTAGCTAAATTTATTCCTAAATATTTGACTCTTTTATCCTATATTAAAAATGGGATTTTTTCCCTGACTTCCTCCTAAAATTGCTCATAGTAGTGTATATAAACACTACTGATTTTTTAGTATATAATCTTGTACCTTGCCACTTTGATGAACTATCTATTAGTTCTCATAGCTTTGTTTTGGATTTTGGGGGATTTTCAAGTTTTAGGATCATCTCTTCAGCAAAAAGAGAAAGTTTTACTTCTTTCTTACATACTCAGATGACTTTTATTTCTCTTTCTTGCCTTACTGATCCAGCTAGAAATTATAGCACAATTTTGAATAACAGTGGTGATAGTGGGCATCCTTGTCTTGTTTCCAATCTCAGCAGGAAAGCTTTTACTCTTTCTGCATTGAGTAAAGTGTTAGTTGTAATTTTTTTATATATGCACTTTATCATGTTTAGAGTTTCCTTCTATTGCTATCTTTCAGAGAGTTTTCATCAAGAAAGGATTTTGTCAAATGACTTTTGCACAACAATCAATATGATAATGTAATTTTTCTTCCTAAATTTAGCAATGTGATGTATTATATTGAGTTCTTTTATTGTGTTGTACACCCATTATCATTCTTGTGATAAAACACATGTTATCATGATATATAATACTTTTAATGTTTTGTTGTACCCACATTTTTTCCAGATTTCTTCTTCACATTGTTTACTACTTGTTTATAGAAACACTGCTGATTTTACATGTGGATTCTGTATCCCATCCCTTTGCTGATTATATCTATTAAATCTGGCAGCTTTGTTGTGAATTTTTCAGGATTTTCTGTATAAAGGATCATCTCACCTGCAAATAGGGAAATTTCACTTTTTCCTTTCTAATTTGGATGCCTCATTTCGTTCTTCTACCTAATTACTGTAGCTGTAAATCTGAGTAAAATTTTCAATAAAGTTTTCATCAAGAGCATGTGCTGTACTTTATCAAATGCCATTCCTGCATTAATTGAGATAATCATGGTTTTCTCTCTTTCTTCTGTTAATATAGTGAATTACACTAAATTATTTTATTATGTTGTAACATGCTTGCATACCTAGGATAAGCCCTATTGATCATAGTGCATAATTATTTAAATATATTATTGGATTTAAGGTTTTTCTTGCATTTACATTCATAATGGTGATTAGTCTGTAATTTTTTTTTTCTTGTGGTATCATTCTCTGGATTTGGTCTGACAGAGATGTTTGCCTCAAAATAAGTAAGGGCATCTTTCTATTGCTTCAATGTTTTGGAATATTTTGAGTAAATGTTAATTCTTCTTGTAATATTTGGTAAAATTAAACTGTGAAGCCATCTGGTCCTGGGCTCTTCTTGATTGGGATGTTTTTGATTACTGATTCAATCTTTTTCTTGTTATTGGATTGTTGAGAACTTCTGATTCTTTTAGAATTATTTTAGGTAGTTTGTGTTTTTCTAGGAATGTGTCCTCTTCAACTAACTTATCTAATTTATTGGCTTACAGTTATTTATAATATCCTTTTATAAACATTTTTATTTCTGTGGAGTTGGTAGCAATGACCCCCTTTTCATGTCCAATATTTATTTGTTTGCATCCTCCCTGTTTTTTTCTTTGTCAATATAGCTAAATATGGCAGTTTGAGACTATTTTATGAATCCCAAAATTAGAAAGATTATGTTCATAAACAAATCTGTTTCTCTGGGTGTGATGTTCTTTGATAGTATTAAATTCAGCTGAGGGGACTTTGATTTAATTACTTATAATTTTGTTTAGGGCTTTGGATTATACTGTGTCAGTGAGGCATGACTTAGGTTGAGTCTCTGAACCCTTGCTGGCTCTGATTTAATGGACTCACAGGGACAGAATCAGAGACATAGGATAAAGGGAGCTGGCATATTTTTGATTCTGCAAAGTTAGAGTAAGGATTGCTTAAGTACACAGCCCCCAAGAGGTGGGCCCATGGAGCAGCTCAAGAGGAGACCAGCCCTGCTACATGCCTAATAGCTTACAGCTGAACTTGGGAAGAGAGTGTAAGAGTCAAAACTGATATAGGAGCCCTGGGAAGAGACAAGCCATATGCCAGCTTGCAACCGAAATTGGGAAGAAAGTGGAACAGCTGAGCCTGAGAGAGAAAATTTAGAAGGGAAGGCAGAGATTAGGCAGAGCTTGCCTGCCATTCTGCTTCAACAGTTGGCAGCTGACTTTGGTGAGAAAGTCTCACAGTGCCTTGAGTTGAAATTTTCATGACCTTGGAACTGTAAACATTTACCCTAAATAAATACCCTTATAAAAGCCAACACATCAGCATACCTTTGGCAAACTAAAGAATTGTCATTTTATTGATCTTTTCAAAGAAACAACTTTTGGTTTTGTTGATTCCGTCCATTGTGTTTTTTAATTCTATATTTTATTGATATCCACTGTAATCTTTTTTATTTCCTTCTTTATACTTGTTTTAGGTTTAGTTTTCTCATCTTTATCAAAATCCTCCAGTTTTATGTTTAACTCTCTAATTTAATATCTTTCTTCTTTTTAATGTAGGTATTTATTCCTATAAATTTCATCTAAGGATGGTTTTTCCTGCATCCCATAAGTTTTTTATGTGGTGTTTTAGTTTTCATTTGTCACAAAATACCTTCTAAACTCTCTTGTGATTTCTTCTTTGTTGCACTGGTTGTTTAACTGTAAGTTGTTTAATTTCCAATTATTTGAGAATTTTCAATTTATCTCCGAGTCATTGATTTCTAGCTTCTTTACATTTTGGTTGGAATAGAATCATTGTATGCCTTCAACTTTTTAATGGTATTTATAATTTTTGTGACCTAACTTATGTTCTATCCTGGAGAATGATCCACATGCACTCAATAAGAATGTGTATTCTGCTATTGAGTAAAGTGCTCAATGTATGTTTTTTAGGGCTTCTTGGTTTACAGTATTATATTTTCTTATTGAGCTTCTGTCTAGATACTCTATCCATTATTGAAAGTAGTGTATTGAAGTATTTTACTATTAATTATAAATCTGTGTATTCCTTCCTTCAAATCTGTCAATATTCACTTCATATATCTTGGGGTATTTGATGTGCATATATGTTTATAATTGTAATATTTACTTGAATTGGCCTATTTATCAGTATATAATAACCATCTTTGTTTCTTGTAACAGTTTTTGACTTAAAGTCTATTTTATCAAACATTTGTATAGTTACTCCAGCTTTCTTTGGGTTACTGCTTGCATGGTATATATTTTTTGGCCGTCTTTTCATATTCAACCAGTTATATATTTGAACTTATGGTGTTTCTCTTGTAACAAGCATATAGTTGGGGCATGCTTTTTTATCCATTCTGCTAATCTCTGATTTTGGCTGAAGAGATCAATCTGTTCACATTTAAAATAACTACTGAGAATGCTGGAATTACATTTAAAATAACTACTGATAATGCAGGAATTTCTTCTGCCATTTTGCTATTAATTCCTTGTAAATCTTATAACATTTTTGACCATCAATTCTTCTATTATTGCCTACTTTCTTTTTTTATTTTATTTTTTTGTGGTACCAGTCCAGAGATTGAACCCTGGACCTCGTATGTGGGAAGCTGGTGTTCAACTACTGAACCATATTGTCTTCCCTGAGTTGTTTTTTGTTTGTTTGTTTGTTTATTTGCTTGTTTGTTTTTAGGAGGCACCGGGGACCAAATCTGGGACCTCCCATGTAGGAAGCAGGTGCCCAACTGGTTGAGCCACATCCACTCTCCTTCATGTTTATTTGATTTATTATATTCTAGCATTTTGAGTCTATTCTCATTTCTTTCTGAATATGGTTTTCAGATATTTTATCATGGTTACAGTGTAGTTAATATTCAACATGCTAAATATATAACAATCTTATGTGATTTGACACCAACTTAAGTTCAATAACTTACACATATATTGTTCCTATAAACACATCACCCCATTTTTTGTACTTTTTACAAAATATCTTGTACATTGTATGTCCAAAATTATATATTTATCATTAATTATTATGCATGTGCATTTTAGCCCCTTTGAGAATTAAGAGGTGGAGTTACATATCAAAAAATATAGTACAATAGAAATGGCATTTATAATTAACAATATAGTTGCCTCTATTGGGGGTCTTTATTTCTTTATACCACTTTGATTCACTTTTCTAGTTTCTCTTCCTTTATGTCTGTGGCAGTTCTGCAGTTTGATATAACTATGAATTTCAAAAATAGATATTGCATCATGCTTGTAAACTGGTCTGCTAATCTGAGCATGATTAAGTTACGATTAGGGCATTACCTGGGCCACATCAGTAGGACGTTGAGCCCCACCCCTTGGTGGGGTGGGAATCAAATATAAAAGGCATGGGAAAGAACGGTGTTGGAGCGGGATTCCGTGTAATATTTTGGGTATCTAAGCACCTCTTAAAATATATTTATATATATACATAAATAACATTTTTGTAAGCAAATGCACATATACGCATATATATTTATATATCATTTTGCAAATGTTGGCATGTATTGTGAAAATTTTGATTTTTACCCACAATAAAAGAAAAAAAAAAAGAAAAAAAAAGGCATGGGAAAGAACAGTGTTGGAGCAGTTTTGAGCTGGAGTTGTAATGCAGAGTCTTGAGCTGGAGACCCAGGAAATAGGGTACAGAGGAGCTTGGTC
>JAKSZT010018048.1:2098361-2144859 GCA_026826555.1 Tolypeutes matacus
CTGATATTTTGTGTTCTCATTTTCTTTGTCTCAAGATATTTATTGATTTATCTTACAATTTATTCTTTGACCCAATGATTGTTTAAGAGTGTGTTGTTTAATTTCCATATATTTGTGAATTTTCCCTCTTTTATGCATGTTGTTTTCCAATTTTATTCCATTATGATCAGAGATAGTGCTTTGTATAATTTCTATCTTGTTGAACTTATTGAGACTTGTTTTGTGACCCAGCATATGATTTATCCTGGAAAAAGTTCCATGAATACTTGAGAAGGATGTATATCCTGCTGTTTTGGGGTGCAATGTCCTGTATATGTCTATTAGATTTAGTCCATTTATCATATTATTCTAGATATCTGTTTCTTTATTGATCCTCTGCCCAGATGTTCTATACAATGCTGAGAGTGTTGTATTGAAGTCCATATCTATTATTGTAGAAACATCTTTTTCTCCGTTCAGTTTTGCCAGTGTTTGTATCATGTAATTTGGGGCATCCTGGTTAGGTGTATATAAATTTATGATTTTTATTTCTTCTTAGTAAATTGTTCATTTTATTAAGATATAATGTCCTTACTTGTCTCTAATAGTTTTGCTTTTAGTGTTTATTTCATCTGATAGAAATACAGTTACTCCATCTTTTTTTTAGATTTGGCAAATATGTGTAATTTAGAAGGTTAATTAACAAAATTGTATTATTTATAACTGTGTAGAAAGAATATGTGTTATTTTTTTTAGCTTTTCTTAATTTTTTAAAAATATATATATTTTTAAAAGATACTTAGATTACATAAATGTTAAACAAAATATTTAGGGATTCCCATACACCCTACCTCCCACACCTCTCACAACCACCCACATAAACATCTTTCATTACTATGACACCTTAATTGCAATTGATAAATACATCCTGGGGCTTTGCCATTAAGCATGGGCCATAGTTCACATTGTATGTAGACCATACTCTCTCCCACACAGTTCTGCATGTAATATGGTGATATAAAATGGCCTATGTCTGTCATTGCAATGTCGTTCAGGGCAATTCCCAGGTCCCGAAAAAAGCCCCTGTATTACAACTGCTTTTCTCTCTCCCAGCCCCCAGAGGCTCCAGTGGCCACTGGCTCCACCTCAATGTTGTCATTTCTTCCATTGCTTGAATCGCAATATATCTATAGTAGAATACCAGTAAGTCCAATCTAGTCCATAGCATTTTCCTCCCATCCTGAGAAGTCTGGGATGGTAATGTCCACTCCACCTCCAATTGAGAGGGGCTTATATCCCATCGGGAAGATGGAAGGGATTATCCTGCATGCAGCTGCAGATGCTCTCCATTCCCTGGGATGGCCATTGTCCATCATCATCTCCCCACCAGTGGTCCTGGGTGAGTCCAATGAGCTGTAGAGTAGGAGGTGCTGCTTCACCAAGATTCCAGGCCCAGCTGGCACATGCACATCAAAAAGACTCATGTCTCTGAACATACACCTACAAACTCCTGCACCAAATATACATTTCAATACAAAAGAGAGCTGAGCCACACACAGGAAAGACACAGTTGAGTCCAACTCTGTCACTCTCAGGAGCACAAACTCCAAAGTAAGGCCCACTTACAAGGCACCAAACTCCAGAGCTATTTTCCCTGACAAAGGACCTGGGTGTCTCCAGAGCCCTCAGGAGCCCCACTATTTGGGGTGATATCCACTTTGGAATTCTATGAGATCCTACTGAGATGTGTGTAAGCATTACCTCTGGGATGACCTCCTGCCTCATTTTGAAGTCTCTTAGCCATATTAACTCATTTGTCCTTACCTTCTCCCCCTTTTATTCAAGGTCTTTTTCTAGTCGCATTGCCAGTTGGTGCTTGGTAGCAATCTCTCGATTCCAGGGAGGCTCATCCCCCTAAATCATGTCCCATGCTGGGAGGAAGGTAATGCATTCATATGCTGAGTTTGGCTTATAGAGAGGCCACCTGTGAGCAACAAGGAGGCTCTCAGGAGTTAACCCTTAGGCACACCACAACAGTAGGCTATGTTTCAATTTCAAGAGCAAAGACTCATAAGGCTAGTCGTCAATATCAAGGGCCCATCATTGGCTCATCCTCCTTTGTCCGTCACTGCCCCTGCACTTGGGGGACTATTGCTGCTCCCTTAGAGAATGTGGCAGAGCTCTCCAGGATGGGAATTCAGTATTCTCTCATTTATTGAGTGGTTCTCCACCCACTGTGACAATGCCCTGTGAACATTTGAACATTTTTATATACCTTATATTTATGCTAAGTTGAGCTTCCTCCCAAGTATCCCCCATCCCTGACACCCACCACAACAATGATCCTCCCCTATGCCAGCTGCAACCCTTCTGTGATCCAAAGCTTCTTCAAAGATGAAGTCATTACAATAGCTGAAAACAATTATAGGAAAATGAAATAATAATGATAAGTTTTAATGTAAGAAATAAAATACATAAAAAAATTTTAAAAACTAAAAGTATAATTAAGAGATTGGGACATTAAAAAATGAAAAATATAAAAAAATAATTTTTGACCTTTTGCCTTTCATCACTGCAATATCTGGTGTCCAGTCTGTACTGGATAAGATTCATAGTTAACAAGAGGGCTTGACACACTGGTTTGTCCTCCCCTATTAGGAACCACCCTTGTTCTTGAGAGACTCCCACCTGTCTATTTCTGAAAAATCGGTCCTCCCAAAGATGGGAGTCCAACTCTTTCCCACTCATTATGTGGATATCCATCCACTGGTACAACACATTATGACAGAATGAATACTCACACAGTCCCTACAAGCCTGTTCCAGATTCACCCTGTCCCAAATGCCCCCCAGGCATCACCCTAAACCAGTGGCTCTTCCTTGTCATATTGCCATAAGAGCATTCCCACCTCTTTACTTTCAACCTCATACCCCAAAATCCCCAATGTTCACCTGGTCCCTCTCCTAACCCTACCTCCAGTATCCTAGACCTTCTAACCTACCCTTCCCACTCTACCCACCTGTCATCCCTGCACAACCCAACCCAATAATATCACTACCCTCCTGTCTTATCCCTTCAATATGCAACTACACTCTACCACTTTGCCATAGATTATGTCCTTATGGCTGATGGCTCACAACCTTCTTTTCTCTTTCTATTTATTATAAACCTATCTTACAGACAATAGCTCTCAGAGACTGCTCAATTTCCTTAATTCATATCAGTGAGGTCATGTACTGTTCATCCTTCTATGCCTGACTTGCTTCACTCAACATAAGGTCTTCAAGATTCATCCATGTTATCCCATGTATTAGCACTTTATTCCTTCTTACTGAGTAATATTCAATTGTATATAGGTACCACATTTTGTTTATCCATTCATCAGTTGATAGGCACCTGGGTTGATTCCAGCTTTTGGTAATAATGAACAATGCCGCTATGAACATTGGTGTGCATATATCTGTTTGTGTCTTTGCTTTCAATTCTTCAGGGTATATACCCAGCAGTGGACCATATGGAAATTCTATAGTTAGATTTTTGAGGAACTGTCAAGCTATCCTCTATAGGGATTGGACCACTGTACAATTCCACCAGCAGTGGATGAGGGTTCCCATTCTTCCACATCCTCTCCAACACTTATAGTCTGCTGTTTTATTTTTTAATAGCCACCATTCTAGTGGGTGTAAGATGGTATCTCATTG
This sequence comes from Tolypeutes matacus, assembly GCA_026826555.1. NCBI lineage: Eukaryota > Metazoa > Chordata > Mammalia > Cingulata > Chlamyphoridae > Tolypeutes > Tolypeutes matacus. The sequence continues at coordinate 2,102,042 of JAKSZT010018048.1, forward strand.
TATTTTTGATTTGCGTTTCCCTAATAGCTAGTGATGTCGAGCATCTTTTCATGTGCTTTTTAGACATTTTTATTTCTTCCTTGGAGCAGTGTCTTTTCAGGTCACTTGACCATTTTTCAAATGCATTGTTTCTTGTATTTTCAATGTGTAAGATTTCTTTATATAAGCTGGATATTAGGCTCCTATCAGATATATGATTGCCAAATATTTTCTCCCATTGGGCAGGCTGCATTTTACTTTCTTGATAATGTCCTTTGAGATGCAGAAGTTTTTAATTTTGAGGAGATCCCATTTATCTATTTTTTCTTTTGCTGCTCGTGCTACAGGTGTGAAGTTCATGAAACCATTTCTTATTACAAGGTCCTGTAGATGCTTCCCTACATTATCTTCCAAGGTCTTTATGGTCTTGGCTCTTATATTTAGATCTTTGATGCACCTTGACTTGATTTTTGTGTAAGGAGTGAGATGGTGTTCCTTTCTCATTCTTTTGGATATGGATATCCAGTTCTCCAACCACCACTTGTTGACGAGGCCATTCTCTCCCTTTGGGTTTTATCTGTTATATTCTGTCTTCACCATTCTTTTTACACTCTTAGTCACTTTTATTGATATAATCTTCATTTATAGACTCTCTTCCAAGCTTTTCTCTCCTGTTTTTTTTTTTCTTTTTTCTTTTCAGATTGTTGCACTCCTTTTAGTATTTCCTGCTAAGTCAGTCTCTTGGTTACAAACATTCTCAGTTCCTGTTTATATGTGAATATTCTAAACTCACCCTCATTTTTGAAAGACAATATTGTTCGATATAGGATTCTTGGCTGGCAAGTTTTCTCTTGCAGTATTTTAGTGATATCTTCTTGCCTTCATGGTCTCTGATGAAACAGCAGCACTTAATATTATTGGGTATTCCTTATATGTGATATATTACTTTTCTCTTGCTGTTCTCAGAATTCTCTCTTTGTCTTTGGCATTTGACCTTCTGAATATTATGTTCTTTTGTAGGTCTATTCAAATTTATTTGCATGGGTGTACACTGTGCTTCTTGGACATGCATTTTTATGTCCTTCAATAGGCTTGGGAAATTCTCTATAATTGTTTCTTCAAATATTCCTTCTGGCCCTATTCCTTTCTCTTCCTCTCTGGAACAGCCATGACAAATATGTTTGCATGTTTTTGCCATTAAGTTCCCTGATACCTTCTTCAATTTTTTCCATTCTTTTCTTCATCTGTTCTTTTGTTTGTTTGCATTCATAGGCCATGTTTTCAAACTCATTGATCGTTTCTTCTGTCCCCTCAATTCTGCTGTTACATGCCTCCAATGTATTTTTTATTTCATTTACTGTGTGTTTCTTAACAATAAGACATGCTATATTTCTATGTATGCTTTCAAATACTCTATGCTCGCCATTGTTTTCTTAATATCCTTAATCTCTTTGGCCATCTCATTGAATTTAAAAGGTGATTTGTTTGAACATCCAGTATTAGTTGTCTCAACTCTTTTATGTCATCAGGATGCTTATCTTCTTCCTTTGACTGGGCCATATCTTCCTGTTTCTTGGTATGAAACAGGTGTGTTGACATCTGGCTTACTAGATTTACTTATTCTGGGTGCAATTTCTCTTTTTGGTTAGGACTTTCTTGCTCTTTTCTCCCTTTCCGTTTGTGTAGTAGCAGCTGAGAATGTAGTTGGTTGTACTGTTGTACAACTCCACAGTTGTAATCTGTGGAGGCTGATGCTCTCTGCATTACCCCAGGAACCAACGAATCTTCTCTCACCCTTCTCCCCTGCCAGGGAGAGGGATAGAGGTGCAGCCTTGTGTAGCAATCCAAGTCATGCATGTCAATATCATCTGTAGTTGCCCTGAGAGATTGGTGAAGCTTCATGCCACTTCCTCTCCTGCTTGGGGCAGGGAAGGAGCTGCAGGTATGGGCAGGAAACTAAGCTGTAGGGGTCAATACTGAAAACAGTTGCCCAGGTAGATCGACATAGTCCTGGCCACCCTCCTCCCCTACCAGGGATGGGGATGGACCTTTCTGAGTGCCCAAGAATCATATCCATGTGGGCCAAAAGTACTTGCAGTTGTCCTGATAAGCTGAGGTAGACTGTCTCTTGCTTTTTAAGGGGTAGGGATGGTATCACAGGTACACAACAAGCCAATCTGTGTGGTCCAAAAGCATAGGCTGTTGTCCACAGAGCTGAGGGAAGACCAGTCCACTTCTATCATATTAAGGGGTGGGGGATGGAACCACAGGCACCCAACAGTACAGTCTGTGCAGGTCAAATGTGCCTGCAGTTTTCTGGAGAGGCTGAGGAATCACCAGACCCCACCTATCCCACTATAGAGTGAGTGTGGAACCACAGGGTCTCAACATTTCAGTCAGTGCATGCTGAAAGTGCATGCATTTGCCCAGAGACGCTGGGGATCATCACACCCCTCTTGCCCTATTAGGGTGGAAATGGAGCTACTCATGTCCAACAGTCCAGTTCATGCAGGCTGAGTGTATTAGTCAGCCAAAGAGGTGCTAATGTGAAATACCAGAAATGGGTTGGTCTTTATAAAGGGTATTTATTTGGGATAGAAGTCCACAGTTACCAGGCCATAAAGTGTAAATTTCTTCTCTCACCAAAGTCCATTGCCACATGTTGGAGCAAAACAGCTGCTGATGTTTGCCAGGGTTCAGGCTTCTTAGGTTCCTCTCTTCCTGGGGCTGCATTTCTCTCCAGGCTTAGCTCCTCTGTTTCCTCCACAAGGTCAGCTGTAGACTATCAGTTGAACGGCTCACTTCTCTTCTCCTGGGGCCTTCTCTCCAACATGAAAACTGCAACGCAAAAACTGCTTGCTCTGTCCTTTGGCTTGCCTTTTATATTCAATTCCCCCACCCACCAAGGGGTGGGGCTCAATGACCTACTGACTTGGGCCAGTCAATGCCCTAATCATAACTTAATCATGCCCAGATTAACAGATCACTTTACAAGCATGATCCAATTATATTTTTGGAATTCATAATTACATCAAATTGCCAAATGGCTATACTGAGGAAACACCATCCCCCTCCTAACCTATAGGAGGGTGGGGATAGAGTACCAGGTGCTCAAAAAAACCGTTTGTGTGGGCCAAAAGCACTGCAGTTTCTCAGAGATGCTGAGGAAACACAGCTCCACTCCTGTCCTATTGGAGTGTGGAGATGAAGCCCAAGGTGTCCAACTATCCTGTCTGTGCTGGCTAAAAGCACCTGCATCAGACTTTATGAGCAATCATCCAAGATATGGTAGATTCTGGAAGAGAAGGCAGAGCCCTCTTCAGAGATTAACAGTCACCTTGCTTCACATGTTCCAACAACTCCAGGACCAACAGTAGCTGACTTTGGTGATAAAGTACCACTTATGGTGCCTTGAGTTGAACTTTTCATGGCCTTGGAACTGTAAGCCTTTACCCCAAATAAAGACCATTCATAATAACCAGCACATTTTTTTGTACTTTCCATTGGCAGCTCTTTGGCAAGCTAAGAGAGCCATATTGAATCAATATATCCAAAATGTAGCAACAATTCCTATTGCAGTATTCAATTTTTGATCTGTGAATTGGGAACACTTGTACACTAATTAAAAGCAGCACTAACACTACTCTTAATTCTAAGATTGTTATTATTACAGTCTGATGATATGATTAATTAGTGAAATATAATGGTTTTAAACTATTTTGTGTGAAATTTTTTATTGCAGATCATTTGCAGTAAAATGATACTATTCCCCACATATATGGCTATGCATTTATATATTATGAATATTTATAATTGTAGTAATGCATTGTATAGCTAGTAATATGTAAACATTAATATGATTTAAAATAATTGCAGTGACAGAAATTTAAATCCATTTCTTATATTTTTTCCATAAAAACCATTTATACCCTAAGCTATTTATTCCCTGGGTTTGCACAATCTAATTTGGTGGCCAATTCCCTAACGCAAATATATATATTTGTATTTTAATTTTACAATTTAAAATATCAATTTGAATTATTCATCAAATAAGATAAGATGAACATTTTATACACATAAAGACATAACATGACAATATATGAAGCAAAATTAAAATAACAATTTGGAGTAATAGAAAAAGGTACTGTATTCAAACCATTTAATAGATGGCACACAAAACCCAATAAAATAATTAGATCAAAATAAGGATACCTTTCATATCTGAACAACACAATTTACCAAGTTGACCCAGTTGATATTTGTAGAACACTATATCACAAAATTTCAAGCTATGTATTATTTTCAAAAGCACTTTGAACATTTCCAAATGGCCATATACTAGGCTATAAGTTCACACTATTCAAAAAACTGAACCCATACAGAATATAATCTCTGACCTCAGAAATTAATAGCAAGAGGGAGGGATCAAAATCCCTTATTATAATTGTTCAGTTGTCTATTTCTCCTTTTAGTTCTATCAGTTTGCTTCACATATTTTAAGACTGTGTTATTTGCTGCAGAAGTGTTTCATATTTTTATGTTATCTTGTTTGATCCATTAATAACTCTGGAATTACCTTCTTTGTTTCTGAAAAAAGTTTCTGCTCTGAAGTCTACTGTATATTAATGTTAACGTGTACATTTTTATTTATCTTTTATATATTTAAAATATTTGTTTATGTTTAAAGTGCATTTTTGAAGGCAAGATAACTTTGGGTCTGGCATTCAATCTTATGAGAAAATCTCTCCCATTTAATTTTGGTGTTTGACTATTTAATTAATTGTAATTATCGATATGTTTAGGTTTAATTGTATCATATTACTAATTGTTTGGTCCCACTTGTTCCTTGATCCATGTTTCCCCTGCTAAGACCTTCATTTTTTAAATCAATTTTATTGATACATATGAGTAAAGCATACAATTCATTCTAAGTGTACATTCAATGGTATTTGTTATAATCACATAGTTGTGCATCATTGCTACAATCATTATTAAAGCATTTTCATTATTTCAATAATAATAATAATAATAATAATGAAAACAAGAAAATTCCTCACCTCTCAATCTATGTTTCCTCTTCTTTACATAGCTGTTGTTTCTGGCTATTCTTACACAATTATTTATTTGTTTATTAAGCAGTTTTTTTGAGATATATTCACATACCATATGGTCTATCCAAAGTGTATAATCAATGGTTTTAGTATAATCACAATGTTTTACATTCATCACCTCAAAAATTTTAGAACAATTTCATTACTCCAAAAAGAAAGACCACACCCCTTAGCATTCCATCCCCAGCCCTAGAGAACCACTAATCTAACTTCATCTTTATAAATTGATTTATAATTACATTTTATTTAAATGGAATCAAATAATATGTAGTACTCTGTGTTTAGTTTCCTTCACTTAGTATAATGTGTTTTTTGTCTAATATTAGGCCTTATTTTTTATTGATTAAGTATATCTCTTTTGTTGGGTTGCTAGCTATAACTCTTTTTCAAATGTTGATTGTCATTTTACTATAAGTATACATGTATAACACATCATAAATTAACTTCATTTGGGACATTTATCTGTGCGGTAGAGATTCATGAGTTTTAAGCCTGCCAGTGGTGGTTGGCACAGACAGCTGAGCCCTGTGGTTAGGGAGAAAAAAAAAAAAAAACAGCCAGTTGGAGCCGCGAGTGGGGCAAGAAAGTTTTATTTTCTGGGGATCTGGCTGCCTGGCACTCCTTGGATCTTGTGTGAACAGAACAGCTGGAGTGAATCGACACCCAATGAAAAGGAGTGGGGGTTCTGGTCGGGGGAAGGAGTTGATTTCCCTAGCAGCCCAGGGATAAGACCCAGGGTGCCATGGAGCCAGGAAGAAGGGTCACTCTCCAAAAGAGGGAGGGTTCTGTTGGAGGACAGGGAAGGAATTTTTTTTTTTTTTTGACATCGATCTGGTTGCCTGCACTGCCCCATCACTTTGGGGAGCAGATAAGCCTACCTGAAGCAGCATCAGGCTGAGAGCAGATGCGAATCTGCAGTCAAACTGATTTACATAGCAACCCGGTAATGCTGGTGCCGGGCTCCAGAAGGGGCGGAGTCGGCCGTCTTTAGCACTCTGCACTGACTAACTTCAGAGATACAGCTACCCTGGGGAGTCCAGGAAGTGGGATGTGCTTGATTAATTTCCACGGGCCCAGCTAGGATCCCTTCCATAAGGGGGTTTGACTAGAGGAGGAATTATTTTGGGTCCTGTATTTTGCTGAAAAAAATAAAAGTAAAAATAAAAAGTGAGAAGGTCACTTCAGTAAATGAAAAATAAATTCTTTTTAATTTAGTTTAATAGCTAAAAGCTGTTTCAGGACCTGCATATAGAACCCTGCAGGGAAATTGATTGATAAACATAAGTAGGCAGAGAGGATCCATGTGGACTCTAGGGGAATCATTGACCCCCTCTTAGCTCTGTTTGACTGCTTGCCTGTGTGGATCTTTGGTTTCTATCTGTTTATTTCTGGTCTCTTGCTTTTCTTTCCTCTCCCCCCCCCCCTTTCTTTTTTCTTTCATTTTTTAAAAATTAGGTGCTGCTAGATTGTCGCTTCTTTGCTGTGCTTCTTCTTCAGTAATTTCCCACTCACTGTCTATATTGATTCTGTATTACAAACTATCGCTTATCCTTCCTTCATCTTTCTGCCTTCTGCTTTCTGTTGTGGCTCTTAGATACAACATTTTTTCGTAGGCCCACAACTTAAGGATGTCAATTTCTATTCCATCTATTTTGTTTTCTTTTTTTTTTTATTAGTATTAACTTTTTCCTTTCAGCCCTTTCTTTACTATTTGTCTCCCTCCTCATAATTCTAGCCTTCTAAATCACTATATATATATTCCTCCATTTGTTTTCTCAGTCCATTGTAGGAACTCCACTTTTTTTCCTATTACTCTACACTGCCTACACAAGTTAAATATTCATCTCATTAAGTCTCATTCGGCCCCTATTCTAACTTTTATCAATATTACTATTATCCTTCTGCCTTCCTTACATCTTTTGATTCCTCTGGCCCTAATCTTTTGCCTTCAAGGGAACATAGAAAGAAGCAAGGAAATAAAATAAGAAGAAAAAGTGCCAAAGAGAAAACAACACACACGCAGAACCACCAGCTAAATAAAACTCTAGAGCATAGAGAAAAGCTAATCAACTGAAGAAACCCATCAAGAAATATGATGACCAGAGGGGGGGGGGGAATACAAATGACTCTGAGAAACAGGAAAACATGGACCAGCCCAATGAACAAAATAAAAACCAGGAAGCGATGCAGAACATCGAACAACTAATCAAAGCTCTCCAAACAAATATCATGGACCAACTTAAAAAACTGAAGGAAGAGATTAAGGATATAAAAAAGGCACTGGGAGAATGTACAGAAGAAATTGCAAACATGCCTAAAAAGGTAATGGATATGATGGTGAACAATGGCACAAGCCAAGAAATGGAAAAGACGCTGGGTTCACATAACAGCAGATTTGAACAGGCAGAGGAAAGAATTAGTGATATGGAAGACAATACAGCTGAAATCAAAGAGATAGTAGAACAGATAGACAAAAAGATAGAAAAAATCCAGCATGGACACAGGGAATTAACCGCTAATACAACATGCACAAACATACGCATTATGGGCATCCCAGAAGGAGAGGAGAAGGGAAAGGGAACAGAAGGAGTGTTGAAGGAAATAATGGCTGAAAACTTCCCAACCCTATTGAGAGATGGATGTGCAGATCCAGGAAGCACAGCGCACCCCAAATAGTATAAATCCCAACAGGCCATCTCCTAGATATATACTTGTCAAAATGTCCTATGCTCAAGACAAAGAAAAAATACTCAAGGCAGCAAGAGAAAAGAGAACCATCACATACAAGGGAAGCACAATAAGATTAAGTGCTGATTTCTCAGCTGAAACCATGGAGGCAAGAAGACAGTGGTATAACATAGTCAAAATACTAAAAGAAAAAAACTTCCAGACATGAATTCTCTATCCAGCAAAACTGGCATTCAAAAATGATGGAGAGTTCAAAATATTCACAGATAAACAGAAATTAAGAGAGTATGTCAAGAAGAAACCAGCACTCCAAGAAATACTAAAGGAATTTCTACAAGTTGAAAGGAAAAAACAAGGGAGAGAGAGTTGGAGGAGAGTTTAAAAACAACTGAAAAGACAAAAAGAGAAACAAAACAACATATGACATACATTAACCGAAAGAAAAAAATGGCTGAAGTAAGAAATTTGTTATGAGTAATAATACTGAATGTTAATGGATTAAAATCACCAATCAAAAGACACAGATTGGCAGAATGGAAAAGAAAATATGATCCATCTATATCCTGTCTACAAGAAACCCACCTTCAACCCAGGGATTCAAGGAGGCTGAAAGTGAATGGCTGGAAAACCATTTCACAAGCTAACAATAGCCAAAAAAGGGCAGGAGTAGCTATTCTAATATCAGACAAAATAGACTTTAAACGCAAAACTATTGTAAGAGACAAAGATTGACACTAAATATTAGCAAAAGGAGTAATCTCTCAAGAAGAGAGAACAATCATCAACATTTACGCACCTAGTTGGGGTGCCTCAAAATACGTGTGGCAAACCATGGAAAACCTAAGAGGAGAAATCAATGCCTCTACAATTATAGCAGGGGACTTCAACACACCACTATCATCATCAGACAGAACATCTAGATAGAGAATCAATAAAGAAAGTAAGGCACTCAACAATACATTAGAAGACCTGGACTTAATAGACATATACAGAACACTACACCCAAATACAGTGGGATTTACATCCTTCTCGAGTGCACATGGAACATACTCCACAATAGACCACATGCTAGGCCACAGAACAACTCTCAATGAATTCAGAAAGATTGAGATTATACAAAGTAATTTCTCTGACCACAACAGAATGAAGTTGGAAATCACTAAGGGCCAGAGAAACAGGTTAGGCACAAGGATATGGAAGTCAAACAACACCCTTTTAGACAAACAGTGGGTCAAAGAGGAAATCTCAAAAGACATCAGTAACTACCTTGAAACTAATGAAAATGACAACACAGCATATCAAAACCTATGGGATGCAGCAAAAGCATTCATGACAGGGATGTTCATAGCCATAAATTCATCTATTAAAAAAGAAGAAAGAGCTAAAATTGAAGACCTAAGTACACACTTGGAGGAATTGGAAAAACAACAACAAACTAAACCTAAAGGAAGTAGAAAGAAGGAAATAACAAAGATTAGAGCAGAACTAAATGAAATAGAGAGTCTTGATGTGCATTGTAATTTTCTGTTGGTGTCTTGGCATCTGTCTTAATAGATGTATTTATTCTGGGGGCAATTTCTGTCTTTAGTTTAGGACTTTCTTGCCCTTTCTCCTTGATAGTTGTGTAGTAAGAACCAAGGATGTAGTTGGTGCTGTAAGCTGTGGAGGCTCAAGCTGCCCTCATTTCCCCAGGGACTGATGAAGTTTTACCCAAATTTCTCCTTTGCAAGTGGCAGGGACAGAGCCACAGCAGTGTGTAATAATCCAAGTAGTGCAGGCCTAGACTCTAGCTGCCCAGAGAGACTGATGAGGCTTCAAGCCCCTTTCTCCCCTGCCTCAGGCGTGGGCAGCAATCTATGCCTTGTGGGTACAAAATGACTGCAGTTGCCCTGGTAGTCTTCCAGCTATTTAATCTGTGCCTGCAAAATGTACCTGCAGTTACCTAGAGAGGCTGGTGCAGGACCCACCTGCCTCCTCCCTGCTATGGGGCAGCTGCAGCCTAGGCTAGGGCTGCAGTCCACTCTGGGTGAAAGAAGCCAATCCCTACCATCACTGTGATTTTCATTCAGCTGGGCTCTCCCTCATGCTGGGGGCAGAGTCAAAATTGTGGCAACTGGCCTTTTTCTGTCTTGGACAGGTTCAAACTTTAGCTATTCTTAGGATTATACTTTAGCCAGTCAAATTTATTAATAAGTAGATGAAATTGGTGGCCAACTGTATCTTCCTCCCCTGTTTTTAGGAAATGGAGCTTCCAGTTCCAGCCACAGAATAGCTCCTGAAGCAGCTTGCACCACAAGAGTAAGATGATCACTGAGCTCCATGGCATGGCCAGTATTTTCTTGGAAAGCCTGGCACAGGTCCTCTCAGCTTCCTCCCTGGATGAGGTGGGGCTGAGTTTTATGCTAAAGCTGCAATCTGGTCTTGCTGGAAAGAAGCCCATCCCTATTAGCCTGTGATTTTCAGTCCCTCCAACTTCCCCTCAGGCCAGGGGTGGAGTTAATATGGCAGCCACTGGCCTCTTTCTGCCTTTGGACAGGTTCAAAATTTAGCTGTTCCTATGATTATACTTTAGTTGGCCGGTTTATTAATCAGTAGCTGAAGTTGGTGCCCAATCATCTCTTTTTCCCCCATTTTTCAGAAGTAGAGCCTCCAATTTCAGTGACAGAATAGCTCCTGAGATGGCTTGTGCCACCAGTGGGGGATGGACACCAGCCTCTGGGGCATGGTGTGCTCTACTCAGGAATCTTCTCTGCAGATGGGCAGTGTCCTCCTTCCATTCTTTCAAGATGTTGCAGGATGCTCTTCTGGTCTCCTGGAGCCCTCAAACAGGTGCTTTACATAGCTTTGGGTGATTACTAACTGCCCTGTAGCACAAGCTGCCGCTAGGAGCTCCTTATTCTGCCACCATTTTGCTGGTTGTCCTCCCAGCATCAGTTTTTGAAGAGACTTTTCTTTCCCAATTGAGTGGTCATGGGAGCTTTGTTAAAGATTAATTTGCAGTAGATGTGAGGGTCTATTTCTGAACTCTCAATTCTATTCCATTGGTCTATATATCTATCCTTGTGCCAGGACCATGCTGTTTTGAACATTGTAGTTCTATAATAAGCTTTAATTTCAAGAAGTTTAAGTCCTCCAACTTTGTTATTCTTTTGAAAGATGTTTTTGGCTATTCATGACACCTTACAATTCTAGTAAATTTGATAATTACTTTTTCCATTTATGCAAAGTAGAATATTGGAATTTTTATTGGACTAACATTGAATCTTTAAATCATTTTGGGTAAAATTGATGTCTTAAAAATGTTTCATCTTCCAATCCATGAACATGGAATGTCCTTCTATTTATCTAGGTCTTTGGTTTATTTTATCAATATTTTCTACATTACTGTGTACAGGTCTTTTTATCCTTGGCTAAACTCATTCATATATTTTTTATTCTTTTAGTGGCTATTGTAAATGAAAGCTTCTTCTTCATTTCCTCCTCAGACTGCTCATTACTAGTGTACGGAAATACTAATGATTTTTGCATATTGATCATTTGCTCCACCACCTTGCTGAATTTATTTATTAGCACTAATTGCTTTATTGTATATTACTGTGAATTCCTATATGTAGGCTCATGTCATCTGCAAATAGTGAAAGGTTTATTTCTTCCTTTCCAATTTGGAAGCCTTTTCCTTATTTTTCTTGCCTTATTTCTCTGGCTAGAATGTCCAGTACATTGTCAAAAACAGTGGTGACATTGAGTATCATTGTATGTTTCAGATATTAGAGGGAAAACTTTCAGACTTTCACCATTGAGTATGATGTTAGTTGTGGGGTTTTCATACAAGTCCTTTATCATGTGAAGTAAATTTACTTCTATTCCTATCTTTAATTTGTTTTCATCAAGAAAGGATGCCATATTATATAAAATGTCTTTTCTACATCAACTGTGATGATCATTTGTTTTTCCCTTCATTTTGTTAATGTCGTGTATTATATTAATTTATGCTCTAATATACAGCCACCTTTGCATACCTAAGATAAAACCTATTTGATCATGAATTACTTCTTTAAAGAATTTTATTGAGATATAGTCACATACCCTATTTTATAATTATAATAATGTGCAGTTGGATTTGATTTGCAAGTATTTTGAGGATTTTTCACATCTGTATTCATAAAAGAAATTAGTCTGTAATTTGCTTGCCTTGTAATATCTTTTTCTGGCTTTGGCTTTAAGGAGAAGTTGGCCTTTAGAATGTGTTAGGTAATGTTCTTCTCTTCAGTTTGTATGAAGAGTTTGAACAGAATTTGTCTTAATTATTCTTTGAATAATTTGTAGAATTCTCCTTTGAAACCATCAGTTACTGGGCTTTTTTACCCCTTGTTGTGAGGTTATTGATGGCTGAATCTCTCTATTTGTAATAGATCTACTGGGGTCTTCTATTTCTTCTAGAGTCTGTGTTCATTGTTTGTATTTCAAGGAATTTGTCCTTTTCCAGCCTTTTTTCTATTTCCAAACATTCTCAACCTATTAATGTCTCTGGGTCAATGGTGAGTCTCTTGTAGATAACAAATAGATGGATCATGTTTTATTTTCATCCATTTTGCCAATCTGTGTCTTTTGATTGGGGAGTTTAACACACTAACAGTTAGTGTTATCACTGTAATGGCAGTGCTTACTTCACCCATTTGTCTTTTGCTTTTTATATGTAATATCTTCCTTTTCTAATTATATGTCACATCTTTTTTGTGTATTTTAAATCATACAAAGTAAAATTTTCTAACTATAATGGAATTAAGCTGGAAATTAATAAGCAGCAAAGAATCAGAATAGGCACAAATATATGGAAGTCAAACATCACACTTAAACATCATGGGCCAAGTAGGAAGTTGCAAAAGAAATCAGGAACTACCTTGTAACAAATGAAAATGAAAACACAACATACCAAACTTATGGAAGGCAGCTAAAGCAGTGAGAGGGAAATTTATAGCCATAAATGTCTATATTAAAAAAGAAGAAAGAGTTAACATCAAAGACTAAATGCACACATGGAAGAAATAGAAAAAAAAAGTAATCAAATACAAGCAGAAAAATGGCAATAACAAAGATTGGAGCAGAATTAAATGAGATTGAGGATAAAAAAAACACTAGAAAATTTTTAACAAATTCAAAACCTTATTCTTTAAGAAGATTAATAAATTTGACAAACCCTTACCTAAACTAACAAAGAAAAAGAGAGAAGATGCAAATAAATGAAATGAAAAATGAGAGTTTTATGCCACTGCAGATCCCACAGAAAAAAAAAAGAGTATAATAAAAGGGTACTTTGAAAAACTGAATGCCAACTATATGGATAACTTAGATGAAATGAACACATTTCAAGAAACACACAAGAAATATGCATTGACAAAATAAGAAACAGAAGAACTCAACAAATTATCACAAGTAGTGAGATTTAATTAGTCATCATAAACCTCCCAAAATTGAAAATCCCTGGATAAAATGACTTCACGATGAATTCTATTAATCATTCTGGAAAGAACTAATATCAATACTGTTTAAACTCTTCCAAAAATAGAAGTGGAGGGAGCATTACTTAACCCTTTCTATAATGCCATCACCCTAAAAACAAAGCCACATAAAACAAAATACCTCAAGAAAGGAAAAATACAGACCAATCATCTAATGAACTTAGATGCTAAAATCTTCAACAAAATACTTGCTAATTATATTCAACAACACATCAAACAAATTATACACGATGATCAAGTGGGTTTTACCCCAGGTATGCAGGGATTGCTCAACATGAGCAAATTGATCAATGTAATACACCACAATAGATAAAAAAAAAAAAAAAAAAATCACATGAATAGAGATGTCTACTGATGCAGAGAAAGAATTTGACAAGACATCGTTTCTTGAAAAAGAAAGCACTTTGAAAGTTAGGAATAGAAGGAAACTTTCCCAACTTCAACATTATAAAGGATATATATGAAAAACCTACAGCTAGCATATCCTCAATGATGAAAGGATAAAAACCAACTTTCACATTTATTTTCAAGGGTAAGGGACCCTAAATAGTCAAATATATCTTGAACAGGAAAAATTATATTGGAGGAATCATGCTACCTGACTTTAAAGCATAATACAAAGCTACAGTGGTCAAAACTGCATAGTATTGGCACAAAGACAGATATATTGACCAATGGAACCAAATTCAGAGTTCAGATCTAGAACTGTGCATATACAGCCAACTGATATTCTACAAGGCCACCAAGCCCACTCAATTGGGTCAGAGTAGTCTCTTTAACAAATTGCACTTGGAGAACTGGATATCCATATCCAAAAGAATGAAAGCAGATCATCATCTTATACCTAAAACAAAAATTAACTCAAGATGGATCAAAGACCTAAATATAAAAGCCAAGACCATTAGGCTCCTAGAAAATAATGTAGGGAATTATCTACAAGAGCCTGTAGTAGGAAGTGGTTTCATAAACTTTACACACAAAGCATGAGCAACAAAAGAAAAAGTAGATAAATGGGATCTCCTCAAAATTAAAAATGTTTGCACTTCAAAGGAGTTTGTTGAGATAATGATAAGGCATCCTACTCAATGGAACAAAAATTTGGGAACCACTTATCTGATAGGAGTATAATATCCTGCATATATAAAGAAATCCCACATCTCAAAAATAAAAAGACAAATAACCCATTCAAAAATGGACAAGAGATTTGAATAGACACTTTTCCAAAGAGGAAATATAAATGGCTAATAAGTCCTTGAAAAGATGCTCATCATCACTAGGTATAAGGAATGTAAACCAAAACTACAATGACATATTGTCTTACCCTATTACACTGGGTGCTATTTAAAAAAACAGTAGAAAACTACAAGTGTTTGTTTGGATGGGGAGGAATGGAACACTCATTCACTGCTGGTGGGAATGTAGAATGGGGCAGCCATTGCATAAGATAGTTTGGCAATTCCTCACTAAACTAACAATAAAATTGCTGTATGATCCAGCAATCCCACTATGAGGTATATACTCAGAAGAATGGAAAGCAGGGGCATGAACAGATCTATGCTCACCACTGTCATAATGGAATTATATGCTATAGCCAAAAGTTGTAAGCAACCCAAATGTCCATCAACAAGTGAATGAATATGCAAAATGTTGAAATACATGCAATAGAATATTACTCAGCTGTAAGAAAGAATGTAGTTTTGACATGTGCAACAACATGGATGAATCTAAAAACTTTAAATGACGTGAAGTATGCCAGTCACTAAAAGATAAATATTGCAGTATTTACTGATATTTGACCTAAGCATATTGAGCAGACTCACAGAGAGAGTCTTGAAGACATGTTACCATGAGAGAGAAAGGGAATAGAGAGTGACCAGCCAATGCTCAATCTGGACAGAATCAATGAGAAGGTAGAAGTAGGTGGTTTGGAAGTGGATGGGGGTGATGGTGGTGCAGTGATGTGAGTGAGGTTGACAGTGCTGGAGTGTGGGGGTGAGCAGTGTTGGGGGGTTGGATTGGACTATCCATGGTACTGAGTGCAGGGCTTGTGGAAGAATAAGGTGAGCTCTGGTGGAGGTCTGTGGTTAAAAGTACAATTACTTTTTACATTTTTATTTGATTCAGTGAATTTTTAAGTTTATGATATTTAGTCCTTTATATTCCAGCATGGGACATGACTCCCTGGGATAAGCCTCCCTGGCACCAAGGGATTGCTACCAAGTACCAACAAGCAATGCATATGGAAAAAAAAATAATCACCTTGACCAAAGGGGGGAAAAGCTCAAAACAAATGAGTTTGTGCAGCTAAGAGACTTCAAAGTCAGTTGGAAGGCTGTCCCAGAGGTAGCACTTATGCACATCTCAACAGGATCTCATTGACAGCCAAAGTAGATATGACCCCACATAGCAAAGATCCTTAGGGATATGGAGACATCCAGACACTATAGTCAGGGCATACAGCTTAGGAATTTGGCCCCTTCCCATTGGGCCCCAATCTGGAATTTATGCTCCCCAGTGAAACTGAGTTAGATTCAGCAGTGGTTTCCCTATGCATGATTCTTCTGTCCTTCTATTTGAATCTATAATTAGTACTAGAGTTGGTAGGTGTACACCCAAGAGACTTAAATCTTTGGGCTGTCCATTTGGCATCTGAGTCCCGACTCTCAACAGAGTTGCAGCACCTACTGTCCAGTTCAATGGACCCACCCAGGACAACTAACAAGGAAGAGATGATGAACAAACAGCATACGAAGGAAATGAGAGTGTCTACAACTGCAAGCAAGAGCGTCCCATCCATTGGATGTATAGGATTGAAGCCCCCCTCAATTAATGGTGGAGTGGGCATCACCATCCCAGAGACCTCAGGATTGGGAAATGATCTATGGATTAAAATAAACTTACTAGTATTCTACTATAGACTTATTGTGATTCTAGCAATGGAAGAAATACCATTGTTGTGGAGCCAGTGACCCATGGAACTTCTGGGGTTAGGGAGACAGAAAAACAAGTGTAATAGGGGGTCATTCTTGGGACTTGAGAATCATCCTGAATGACATTACAATGAGAGATACAAGACATTATATATCCGGCCATAACCTACAGAGTCGAATGGGAGAGAGGGTAAACTACAATATAAACTATAATTCATGCTTATTGGCAATGTTCCAAAATGTGTTTATCAATTGCAATGAATGTACCACATTGATGAAAGATGTGGATAATGTGGGGAAAATGTGAGAAGTGTGGGGAGTCGGGAATATGGGAATCCCCTACATATTCTCTGTAACATTTATGTAATCAAAGTATCTTTTAAAAAATAAAAAAGTGGGAAAAAAACAATTACAATATATAGACTTCTTGCATATTGAAAAATCTATTTTTTATATAATTCTAAACAAATATCGGGGAAGCATTAACACCTATAATTAACAAGAAATTCCCTATGATCCATTTTACAAAGACAAAATCATAAAACACTTTAATAATTTAAAAAATAATAAAATCAGAATTCAACATAACCATACGTAATTGTGATAAAATAAATTTGAATCAAGAACAGTTTGAGATACTATTTAATATTTGACTAACTTAAAAAAATATTTTTAATTTTGTTATTCAGGTAAAGATGAAAAAATCATTAGATGTGAATAGTATCTAAATATTTATATAAAACATGATTTAATTCATTTTTATTCAACATATTTGACTAATTTATAATACAGTCCAACATCTTTGTATGTAGTGAAATTATAATACAGAATGCACTCATAGTAAAATATAAAGAATTTGAAGGTAGGAAATTTTAAAAACTCAATCATTTAAAATAAAATTTTACAGTATGGAAAGATGTGAAAATTTCAAAAGATGAATATTTTTTTATCCTTTATAAAAAATTCATGGATACGTTCAATGGCTAAATTGGTATTTGGCTAAACTCAAGGTCAAATCTGAATATATGATGAACTGTTAGAGAAAGAGTTAATATTATCTATTATGTAATTAAAATTATGTTTTTTAAAACATACTTTAGTATAAATATTTCAATAATTAATATTGCCGTGTAAAAAAGAAATGTTTCTGTCAAACTAGAATCCAGATTTATTCTTTTTTAATTTAGCTTAGGAAGAAAGCAATAGCGAGGATGTTTTATTTTGACAAACATTTTATTTTTCTTCATATTCTTTTTATGTCTTTGCATCTATAATGAAGAGCCATAGCTTATTTTGCTTTAAACAAATGCAATGATTTTTCTCCTCAATTAGAGAAAATATATATTCTGCATATAATTTATCATCATAAAATTAAGCATTCCCACACAGGATATTTTACTTAACCCTCTAAGTAAATAAATAACAAAGTAAATACAAACAACATATAAAAACATGCTATGAATGCTATTTTCCAAATATTTCTGTAAAGATTAGAATGATGAGGAAGTCTAATATCCATTAATATGCTTTTACTGTTATTAACTGGTTAACTTTTATTTGCTTTCAAAATACTTTCCTTTTAATGATTTTTGTAAGTTGTTAATAATTGCTTTGTAAATGAAGTTAAGGACTTTCACAATCATAATTAATTACTATTGGATTTCTCTACAATAAATGTATGTTTATTTTTTTAAAATGTGATAGAATTTCTGTATCTCTTGTGTATATGATACTTTCATTCATGTTACATCTAGACCCTTACTTATACTAGAAATTTGTTAATCAGATGCTTTATTTACTACTTTTTACTGAAGTCATGCTGATTAAATCAGGTAGCAGTTTCTGTCAACCCTTGGTCATCCATCACACAAATATACAGTGTATTGGTGACACTGAAACAGGAAACTATTAGCCTTTTTTTTTTTTTACAGTAATAGTATTTGGTATAATCTCATAGTTGTGCTTTCATCATTTCAATCATTATTAGAGTATTTTCATTATTTCAACAATAATAGTAAACAAAAAATGACTCTGGTTTCTCTTCAGATCGTATAAATCTTTCGCCTTTTACTATTAGCCTTTTAAACCTAGGGTATGTAGCTAAAGTCAATGAGAGAATTTATTTGAACATCTTCTGAAGGTCCTATTTACAATGAGTTTAAACCTACAGGAATAGATTAAGGTAAAGAACATGCTTTTCTTGGGTGGGAGGGTGATAATCCAACCTACCACTTCCTCCCTGAATATTTCCATAGAACAAGGTTATTTACTTATGTAACCACATTAAGTCCAATTATCAAGTTCAAGAACTTTATTTATATAATTCATAAGGCTTATATTCCAGTTTTTTCATTTCTAAGTAATGTAATTTGAGCATTACGTTCTATATTATGAAGTTTGGTCTAGGATCTATTTAATATTTATTTCCTCATTTCTTTGTCTTTTTAAATTGTGGTAACATATATATAAAATAAAATCCATCTCAACCATTCCCAAGTTTACAATTTTGTGGCCTTAATCAAATTCACAATGTTGTGCTTTAGTCAAAACTATCCATGACTGAAACTTTTTATCACCCCAAAGACTCTGTACCAATTGTTCATCAACTCCTCATTCCCTCTCTACTTTCTTTCTGACATATACTCTACTTTCTGTCTTTATGACTGTGCATAATTCTAGTTATTTCTTATAAATGGAATCATGCACTATGTGTCATTTTATGTATGGCTTATTGATGTTTGCTATTTCTCTGTCAAATACACACATACACATGTGCTGAAAGAAAAAACATAACCTTTTCACGGAGTCATTTATAAGAAAAATGTAATTTAACTGCAAAATGACTCTGCACCACCACATATTAAATGGTTAATTATAGAATATTGACTTACTATCACTTATACACATTAAAAAAATAGGTTAATTTATTGCACAGACACCGCCATGCAAAAAAATGATCCATCTAATGTTTTTATTAAAGTTCCTAAATCAAGGGAGAACATCACATTGGAAAATACTCAGAAGGAGAAATTTAGAAATATATTTATAAAGTTTTGGGTTCTGAGGTAAAACAATTTAAGACAAGATTTAAAATACTGTCAACTGTTTGGGATTGGGCAAAATTCACTACCTAGTAGTTTAAGGATGTGGGAGGGGGACACAGTGAGACAAATATCTTGAAGTGATGTCTTAAATGTAATGGGACACATCCTGAAGAGCTAACTCTTATCTTCATAAGAAGAATTTCTGCTGAGATGAACAAATATCCATCCAGATATATTGGAACATTTATATTTCCTAAAGCAACAGTAAAGTTATTTATTGGTCTGAAGTCTTAACCTCCTGTGGAGAGATTTACTGGAACATAGGAATTCTCAGTTCTCATTTTCACTTTGTGGTTATTCTCTAGTCAGATCTAAAATGTAGATTATTCTTTTCATAGATGAAAAGAATCAATTGAGATCTGTATCACTGCATGTTATATCATGATTGTATATCAAGTCTCCTATCATTGTTACATAAACCTCTGTAGATATCAGGTGTCCTTTTTTTTTAGGTGAGTGAGTGTTGAGATGGGAAAATACCTGTACAACAAAGCATTTGAAAATGTGGAGATTATACTTTAGAGCCCTCTAACAGAGGCAAAAAATAAGAGAATAATTAAGATCACAATTTGTTTTTATAATATGTCTATCTAAACCAGGATCAAACATTCTCAAATCAGATCAAGAGGAGAAATGACATTTCAAATTGACAGAACAAACAAAACAGATACTGCCTTTTTTAAAAAGTTACCTAATGCCTCGATTTTAAAATGTCATTTCCTAGTTCATTTAGTAATATTAAGTACCAGAATTTTTTGTAGGGATGTGAGCAGAACATTTTCACTTAAATTTTACATGTTCTGTCTTAAGAGGACAATATATGTCTGATGCTTTGTTTTTTCAAACCAGCCCCGTCCAATTTCATGTATTTATTGGGGGGGGGGCGGAGTTTTTGTTAATGGCATTATGTACCTCACTTGGGAAATTTTAAATCATATCCTGTGAGATGTTTCCCACTTATCATTGTTTGTGTAAAGTTTGAATTTAAGAAGTTTGAAAATAGGAGAAAGTGGCATAAATTTCCCATTTAGTGGTGGGGCATAAATTTCCCTTTTAGTGGTGTGGAAGATGACTCATGGGCACCATAAAGGCATGTCCAAGTCCAAACTCCCAGTCCTGGAGGTAAGAATTCATTCGTACATGATATTTTCAAAGATCTATTAAGTTGAGTCTAAACTGTTTACATTGTGGTTCTTTTTTTGAAAAGACTTAGTTTATTTATTTATTTCTTCCCACCCCCTCTTTGTTTGCATTTTCTATGTCTGTTCATTGTGTGCTCGTCTTCATTTAGGAGGCACTGGAAACTGAACCTCAGACCTCCCATGTGGGAGGGAGGTGCCTAATCATACAAAATAAATCAGTCTTTATATATTAAATTTATGTTTATATTTTTTATGTATATATATATTTATTCATATTCATAGTCGGCATTTTGCAAGACATATTAGGCAATGAAAGTAAGACAACTCTTAGAGTCAGAAAATAAATGAAGTTACACCAGGTCACTGACTTGAGAAAATCTGCAAGCTGCAGCACAGTAAATGGGATCACAGTTGGAATTGAGGACTTATTGGAATTGAGATGAAGCTGAGATTCTAGGCAGGCAGATGTGGCTAGAGTTTACAGTGTAGAGTTCAAGAGAGGAGTTAGCTGCACAGAAAAATAAGCCTGGAGATCTACAAAGGTCTCTTAAGTTTTCAGCAAATATTGTTTTGCACACACACATGAGGAAACTGCCCAACTAAAGGAAAATGCCAGTTGCTAAACATCGGCCAGGAGAAGTGTGTATATTCTCAACAGTCGAAAGGAACATCTCATAATTGAGAAACACTGGGTAATCACAAGGGTCTCACCTTAGGTGTTGGGAAAAATTAACCTTGGAATAAATTGTGATGTAATTTATTATTTTATTCAAATCTAAAAGAAGTAAAAATATCAAAGTGTTCCCACAAAACTGAACTGCAGAGTTGAACAAATATTAAGTACATTTATAGGAATAAAAAATACCAGACGCAAAAAAGTAAAATTCACAATATCTAGCATCCAAACAATGATTACTAAGCAACCCTCAAAGGGCGAAAATCCAATAGATGTGGAGGAGATATCAAAAAACAATTAAACCTGACCACAAACTGAGGCAAATACTAAATTGGTAGGAAAGTAAATCAAAAGAGTTACCATAAATATTTGTCATATGTTTTTAAAAGTTAAGTAGAGATAGGGAGGCTATAAAAATTCATATGTAACCCTTAGACATAAAAGTTAAATTTATGTGAATTAAAAATTATATAGATTGGTATTAATAATGAGATAGACATTTTGGAATAAATTAGTGAACTTGAAGATATAGCAATAGAAAATAAAATTGGAAAGAAAAAGGAATTTCAAGTACAAAGATAGATCAATAAGTTGGAGAAATCTTCAACTGAAAGCCAATATGTAATTGGTGAATCTGAAACAGGATGGATTTTAGGGGGAGTAAACATAATTGAAGTTATGATGCTGAATCTTTTCAAAGTTTTATGGGGAAAAAAGCCTCTATTGTAACATATACAAAGAGTTCCATAAACCTCAAGTATAAAGTTTATGAAGAAAACTTACCAGAGCACATTTTAAAATGCTGACAATCAAGTGATAATGAGAAAATCATAAAAAGAGCTGAAGTGGATAAACATTACATATAGAGGAACAAAGATAAGAATGATAGCAGATTTCTCCCTGGAAACAATGTAGGAGAGAAAACAGTGGAGCAACAACTTTAAATTATCAAAAGAAAAAAAAAAAACTCAACATAAAATTAGATATACAATAAAAATAATTTTTAAAAGTAAAGATAAAATAGACATTTACAGACGTTCAAAATGGAAGAATTCATTACCAGAAGACTAACATTCCATAAGTGTGAAAGAACGTCCCTTTGGGAATAAGGATAAATGATTTGAGTTGAAAATATGGATTTACACAGAAGAATTAAGAGCACCAGAACAGACAAACGTGTGGCTAAATGCATGAGTTTTTTTTTTTTTTTATTATTAAGAATTGTGAAAGAGATAATTGACTGTTTAAACCAAAATAGTAACAATGTATTGTGAGTTTTATAACATATCTGTAGGTCAACTATATGACAAAAAGTCCAAAGGCCATGAGTGGGTAACTGGAAATAAATTTTTGTAACATTCTTATATTCATTGTGATGTGCTATAAAATCAAATGAAGGTAAACTACAATGAGCTGCACATGCATACAATGTACTCAAAAGCAAAAACCAATATCAGAAAACAAAGAATTACAACTAATACGTTAATCGAAAGATAAAATATGCTTAAGTAATCCAAATGAAAGCCAAAAAATTTAGTAAAAATAAATGAGGCACAAATAGTTAAAAAAGAAAAAAAATTTACAATATAATTTAATTAAACCTAAACTTGTAACTAATTATAAATAAGGTAAATAGTGAAAGAAAATCCAAAGGAAGAGATTCTCTCACAGAATTCAAAATCAAACATAATTCTTTGTAGTCATCAAAAATTAATTTTAAATATAAACATAGGTGAAATAAAAAAATACAGATATATAATGCTAATACTAACTGAAAGAAAGCTGGAATGTTTAAGTTATTAAATTATTATCAGATAAAGTAGACTTCAGAGCAAAACATTCACAGGGATAATTCAGGCAGGCCACATGTTTGGAGCTCCAGTGAAGAGTTCCATGTATTCCCCAGGACTGACTGCTGTAGTGATGGAAATTCTCCCTTCTGACTGCTGAAATCATCACTTCTCCTTTTAAGGTCTTCAACTGATTGGATAAGACTTCTCTCATTGTTGAAGGCAATCACCTCAATTGATTATAGATGTAATCGGCCATAAATACAATCAACTTATTCATTATTTAAATCCCAAAAATATCCTCACAATAAAAATCATGCAGTGCTTGCATGACCAAACAAATGGTAACCATAACCTAGACAAGTTCACATGTGAACTTAACTGCCACAGAGATATACCTAAATCTATTTAATTATGTTAGTGTTGTTCCATTTTTTCTTTTAGCACACTTAATTTTGCTTTATAGATTGTGATTTTATCATATTATGCCTATAAAATTGCTATGGAATTTATTTGAATAAATATTTAGAAATGAGGTTTATAATGTGTCATATTAAATTTGACTATTTTTATTAAGGATTTGGTCTCTAAATTGGATTGCACACAATGAGTCATCAATTGATGTGTGAAGAATAAAATTTAAGCACCTCTGTTTAAATGTATTGTGCTGTCATTTTATAAAATAATATTATTTACCTATCACTTGCTACATAATGTTTTTTACAACAAAACCCTAAAAAATGTATAAATGCATAGTCTTTGTGAGAGAACATGTTGTTTTTTACTGAAAATCTATGTAATATAAAATACATTTTAAGACAGAATAATAGTTTGCAAAGTAATATATTTGATCATTTAACTATCATATAAGCACAGTGTGAAAATACCAGTCTTAGAAATAATGGAAGTGAAAGTGTTGGTTGTGATTAGTGACATTCATTTACCCAATGTACATATCTAGAAACTGAAACTGTAGGACTTAAGGGAATATCTCTGCAAGATGGCAAGTGTTTGGGAAATTATTAAATATGGCAAGCCATTTTGTAAACTACTAGAGATTCCTTTGGCTAATACAATGGTTATTATAGGGGTATGGACCATAATATATGAAGCACCTATAAGAAAGTCTACTTAAATACATAATTTCATTATTTTATCATGTAAATATTTTGAAAGAAAACATCAGAAGCAATAAATGTGTTAAAAACTATTTTCCTTGAAATATAATTTAATGCTTGCACACATGCTATCTTAACCTGAAACTTTCTCAACATGGCAGTGATATTCATTTTACAAATGCTAATATTTGCATTGAGTACAAATAATTTTTATTTAAAATTTATACTGCCATGTTAATTAAAACAAGTAAATTATCATTGATCTCTTACACTAACCATAGCTTTTTCAGATTATTCTTTGTATTCAGTTTTCAGAGGCCAATTCACATCAACAAATTTGAAATGCAAAAGAAAGTTAATTTTGAATCATATGTTAAGTCATGTAATCAAATTGGGAATGGCTTCAAATAAGTATCCTACCTTTTTTTCTAAATAAGTATTCCCGCATAACTCTCTTTGCAGCCTCCTTTATCTGATTGTTTCTATGGCTATAGATAATAAAATTCAAGAAAGGGAAGATTAGAGAATAGAACATGTCTTGAATTGTGGGAGAGTTAGAAGTTGGCTTCACATATATGGCAAAGGCTGAACTGACAAAGACAGTCACCACGAGGATATGAGGGACACAGGTGGAAAAAGCCTTTCCTTACTTTCCTCTGTTTGGAAACTTAAGCACAGTAGAAAATATGTGAGCATAAGATATGGTGATAATGGCAAAACAACCACCAGCAATCACCACTGCAGAGATAAATATTAAAATTTCATTGTTTAAGGTTTCTGGGCAGGAGCGCTTCAGTAGAGAGAAGATGTCACAGACGAACTGATGGACCACGTTGGACTGACAGAAGGTCAGCCAGAATTTATTGCCAGTGTGGAATCCTGAGTAGGCAAGAGCACTGAGTACAGAGGCCAGAGTCATCTGGACACAGACCCAAGGGTTCATAGTTGCAGGGTAGTGGAGGGGCTGGCAGATGGCCACATAGCAGACATGGGCCATGACAGTGAGGAACAGCAGTGCTACTGTAGCAAATACAATCACAAGGAAGATCTGAGCTGGCCATGGAGATCATCCTGTTGCCACAGAGAAAGATGACACATGCCTTGTTTATTGTAGTGCATTTCTGAGAGCTGATTCCTAAGAAAGAAATACATGGGGATGTGAAGGTTCCAGCCACAGATGGTTACTGTGACAATAAGAAGGTTCCCTGTCAGAGTTGCCAAGTACATCAGTAGGAATATCAGGGTGTCTAAGACTCTCAGCTCCCACACATCATAAAGTCTTATTAGCAGAAATTCAGTCACTGTGGTAGAGTTGGACATCTTAGGAAATTTTGCCTTGGTCAGGAGAGGCAGACAAATAATCCCTAAAAATATGGAGAATCAACATGCAGAAGAAATTAGCCTAAGTACATTTATTGTCTCACAATAATCAATTTTATTCTCTATAGTTTGTTTAGGACAGTAGTATTTAATATAATGTTTCCCCATGCTTTTTATCTCTCTGCTGGTGAAACTTATTTCTAGGGTAGTGGTTGCAGTGATTTATAATCTCTAAGAGTTTATGCCTATGTTTGCATTTGTTGATATCACTAACTATTCAGTGGATCTATTTGAAGATAAAGATTTGCCTGGAAGATTAAAACATTTAATATGGGTAATTTCTATGCATCCCTGTCTCATTAGTAATATTCCATAGATGTTTATTTTTATTGTTATATGATGACCAAACTGAATCTGAGAAGAGAAAGGAGGGTACTATTTATTCAGAGTATCTAAAATTTTTATAATCATTTATAATCCATTCCCTGACCACCAGTTAGAAAATTATTTTAATCTACATTTTACACAGTATGACTTTTGATATTGATTTCATTTTAAATTGACCTTTAATGATTCCTCTTTCTTATAACCACATTTTCATAGGTTGTATCTATAAACTTCTAAGCAACTGTTAATATATACCCGTTTAATTTTGACATTTTATTATTCAACATGTCTTTGCCAATTTTAATATTTTCTTAGATGCTTTCTGGTTTCATTGTGTTTGTTCAGTAACCTAGATTAAATAATCAACTAAGTGATTTATATTAACACTACCTTTCTTTTATTTATAATTTATTTTATCATTTATATTATATATATATATAACATACTGCAATTCTCATTGAAACATTGCAAAATGGGAAGTAAAATAAGCAGTATAAAAGAGTAGTTAACTGAAAGGCCAATGACACATATTAAGCCCTGAAAATGTAAATAGAAGAGTGGGTATTCAATGTCAGATTTGTGTGTTCAGCTAATACACAGAGCATTTCTTCCAGCACATCTCCTTACCCTAATGAGATTCAGTTTCCCACCACCCCAATGCACACTACTCATTCAGGTTCAATATTCACCACCACAACACTATTCAAGGTTTCTGAAAACTGCAGGATCCATGAGATGCCAATTTCTGCGTCCCTTATTAAATCACGATGATCCAGAGATAAAACAACTCTTCATTGATATCCTACATATTCATTATTAGGAGGGCCATGAGAGTCTTTCAAAACTATTCCTTATTGCTCCATATTTTAATATACTTAAGCTTACTCAATAGTATATAACTTCAACTGAGGATTATTTACTGTGGTCTGTGTTTCAATCCCTTAAGAAGAGTAAAATATCTGTATTGCCTCAGTCTCTACTCAATGTCAGCATAAACTGTCTTTATCCATTTACAAAAGGATTGTGATGGACAATGCTCATCCCCAAAACCAGAGAGTATCTACAACTGTGAATGAGACAGTTCCATCCATCTGCCCCATGGGATCTAAGCACCCCCTCATTCAGAAAAAGGAGTGGGCATCACCATTCCTAAAATCCTCAAGATTGAGGAATGAACAAACATAAGGGAGGAATGCAACTATGGACTAAAATAGACATTATTCTAACAATGGAAGAAAGTCTATCATTGATATAAAGGTGGTGGTCACCAGAGGTTCTGAGGGGAGGGAAAGGGAAGAATAGGTATAACATGGGGCATTTTGGGGCCATTGGAATTGTCCTTTATGATATTCCAATGATGGATATAGGCTATTATAAATTTTGTCAAAACCCATATAATTTTGTGGTGTAAATTATAAACTATAAAGTAAACTACAGACCATGGTTAGTAGCAATACTTCAATATGTGTTCACCAATTTTAACAAATGTACCTCAGTAATCAAAGATGTTGTTAGTGGGGAAAAGTGTGGAAAGGGGAGGGCATGGGGTATATGGGAATTCCCCTATATTTTTGATGTATCATTTATGTAATCTGAAGCTTCTTTGAAAAATAAAATAAAATAAAAAAATAGTGAAAAAAAAATCTAAGATATTTTTGTCCTAATACATTTAGAATTTCAATATATTATAAAATAGCTCTTAAATATTTTTACTCATCTTCCCCCTTATCTATGTTCTTAGGGTGAATGGAACTAAGAATCTAGGAATCTTTAATTTTCACAGAAATACCCACTTTGAGGGATAGTTGCTTTATCCTCTTTTGTTTGTTTTTTGTTTTAATAAGTTCATACAGTTCTACTGCTAGCTCTGTAGTTCTCTCTGTATGCTCTTAGAGCACTTTAAATAGTGCTAGATTTTGGGGGGCGCTAGAAGGGATTAAAAGACCCAAAACATTAAACTGTAATTGTGTAAATTCTGTTAATCACTTCTTTAATTTTTTTTAAATCCACAGAAATCATTCCATTTCCCTTGTTTTTCTTCAGGACGTTTCTCTTCAGAGGTCAAGTGTTTACTTGGATAATAATGAAAAAAGCCCTCCCATGTTGCAGTAAACATGACCATATTTTGTGTGGGTTTTTTTTTTTTTTTGACCCTGACTTGAAGAGACATTTTGCCTCTTATCTATTCTTCAAAGAAAAATATATTCTGTTCTCTACTGCCACAGGTACAAAGTCCTCTAACAATATAAATAGTTGAATATTAAAAAAAAACACTTCACTCTGATCAAGATTTGGCTTAGCAAACATATACTGTACACACTAATTGAATTTGGCACAGAGATTGAAAATCATTGCACTACTGTTGGTAGAAAGACATGAGCAAATGCATCCCCTTAAAAATGAATGAAACAGTTGTAAATGTTTTAGGCTATGAAACTTAGGTGTACAGGAAAACATAATGTACTTTTCCATAACTGACGTAGTTTGTATCTGAAGTGTCTCCTGGCAGAAAACATAAACTTACATCTTGTAGCATACTCATAGTTTCATGGTTTCAAAATATCCTGCCAGCTGACTAATTTTATTACAGATATGATGTGATTTTGCTATGTTTTATTTTATCCTTCATGTTTACAGTTCAAATATTTCTGGAATCCCATGCACCAGCAATGAAGCTAGTCTGATGACTAATTAATTTATATTTGTGGGGGGGGGGGGGTGGCTTAGGCCAGTGATTTTCAGTGTGGTCCCCAGGTAAGCAGCATCAGCATCACAATCATCTGGGAACTTTTTAGAAATGCAAATTCTCAGGCCCCATCCCAGATCTGAATCAGAAACTCTGGGGTAGAGTTAAAGGTTGAGTACCTCTGTCTTAGGCAGTAAGATATTTACCATATTGTTCTCTGGTGATATAATGCTCTGAGCAACTTATAGAAGAAATAGAGGAAATATGGTCAAGAACACATTGTCATCCAAAGAGGAATAACATAATCATCCTCCTATTGTTGTAAATGTTCTCAATGTTTTCTAAAATTATAAATCAGAGAAGGCAGAGTGGGCCAGCCTAAGAGAAAATGTATCCTCTATAACAACTTTGAATGCTAGCTATAAAACTGTTTAGCTTTTATTTTTTTTTTAATTGCAACTTACACATTTTTCTCTCAATGAGACTATTGGGGGCTCAAATTAGCTTAGGGGACAAGAGACGATAAATTGTTGTTTTTAAAATATGTTTTTGAAGTGTTCTTTTAGACAGTGATAAGGTGAGATACCATCAGCACACAGTGAACAAATCCAGATAAACGATTTACTATCTCCAAAAAGATGGGAGTAGAGGAAGGGGTGGTTTGTGGGAGACTGACCTTGATTTTATCTCTTATTTTCAATGAGATTTCTGCTTTCCATTCCATTCTGCAACTGTGAATTGCACCTCAGTGAACTCTTTAAAAAGAATATCAATAAAGATGCTTTGCTTTGCTTTGCATCTGTAAGCCATACAGAAGTTAATGTTCTGCTATCTCTCACCTTCCAACTCTTCTAACTATGCTTGGCAGCAGCAAAAGGGAAGCAGCTGATACAAATCAAAGAAGCAATTAAATAGAAAAATTTATTTCCCTCTTCTACTTACTGGATAAGATAATTTAGACAAAGTGAAAATAATCTCTTGGGTGCTGAGGTAAAATAAGATGCTTCCTGGCAGTCCTCTGCTCCAAATCCTTAACTGATTGTATTAGTCAGCCAAAGGGGTACTGATGCAAAATACCAGAAATCAGTCGGTTTACTTAAAGGGTATTTATTTGAAGTAGAAGCTTCCTTCGCCAAAGTGTGTTGCCACATGTTGGAGCAAGATGGCTGCCGATGGCTGCCAGGTTCAGCCTTCCTGGGCTCCTCTCTTCCAGGGACTTGCCTCTCTCTGGGTTCAGGCTTACTTTACTCCACAAGGCCAGCTGTAGACTATCAAGCAAATGGCTTGTCTCTTTTCCCAGGGCCTTCTCTCCTTCCTCATGACCAAGCTCCTCTGTATACTTACTTCCCGGGGCTCCAGCTCAAGATTCCAACATCAGAACTCCAACTCAAAGCTCCAACTCTGTCCTTTGCCATTTCTTTATCTTTTAGTCCCCACCCACGGAGGGGTGGGGCTCAATGCCCTACTGATATGGTCCAGTCAACACCCTAGTCATAACTTAATCATGCTCAGATGAATAGACCAGTTTACAAGCATAATCCAGTATCTATTTCTGGAATTCATAACTATATCAAACTGCCAAACTGCTACACTGATACTCAGAAACATGGAGGTACATCAAGATTTTGAAAGCATAGTGAAAGTAAGAGGATGGTCTTTTTCTGCACTGGAAATAAAGGAATGGATGGTGAATTACTGTGTGTGTATATATAAATACACACATATATAATGCATTTTCAAATATCACAAAATTAAAGAAAAACAAGATTTAATATGCTAGTTTATTGCACTGGTTGACAATGGTGTACAAAAAGAGTAGTGAATGGTATTACTACCTGCTCAAATAACACAAATGTAGATTTTTTTTTTTCGTCCACACAATTTCAGGTCAAACAAGAATTCTCCCCAAAGTTTAGATTGAGTGTTTGCTCCAAGCAAACCTGTGAAGTTGTAATGATTACCTTGTTATGGATGATCACACTCAAGCACAAAGAATTTCAGCAAGTTGACAAAGTCTACAGTTAGCAATTGCTGGGTGTAAAGATTCATAATCAGGCCTGCCTGATTCCAAATTTCACACTCTTTCCACCTGACCCCTCCATACTGGAATGGAATTCTTGTTATTTAGAGAAGACTTCCCCCAAGAGCTAACACTATCTTTTCCTTTTCTCTCCTTTTGGTCAACTTGATATCTCCTTAATGACAATTATCCAGAGAACTGGGGAGATCCTGAGATCTTGGTGGAGATGACAGTGTACTGTGACCTCTAACATTAAAACACATTTGGAAGTGGCACTGGCACTTCCTTTTAGGAGCTCAAAAAGTTGTTGTAAAGTGAACATAGCCCATGGGCTTATTGAAGATGCAATGTGATTTTCATTTTTTTTCTCCTTGAGATGGGGTAGGAAAAGAAACAATACTTGAAGAACTCTCTGCATATTACCCTCTTTTCATCTGATGCCAGGATCTGAGAACTGAAGTACTTTACTGAGCTCTACATATTTTGTTAATTCAAGACCACACTTCTGTGAGTTTGGTCTCTGGGCCTTTGGGATTCTGCCTGTCAGCATTTCAATATAAGTTGAAAGTGAATGTTGAATATTTATTTAATACTAATGACCCCTACTAAGGACTTCCTTTGTCAGATGTGATTTCTTCAGCTTCATTCTATTGTGCTCTATCATTTCTGTAACTTACAACCATGTCGATGATATTGAATATAAGAAACCTTCTTATTTAGTTTATTTTTCCTCACCACTTCCAGCAGAATTCTAATTGATTTTTAGATTATATCCTTAGTCTTTGTACATACCATATTTATACAGTAGTTATTTTTTATGGATTACATTGACTGCCAAATGTATTTTTAATTTTATCAATACTATAATATTACGAATACAATTACATAAATATAGAGTGATTGTATATTTAGTTTTGTTACTTTGGATCCAAAATACTAGAGTGTAAATGATGTTTGTGGCAATTCAATATTTAGAAATTATCTTTATTAACACTCAAGTGCATACTTTAGGAGTAAAATGAAGGAATGTATATGTGTGTACATGTATATGCATATTTAATTAAAAACAATGGGAACAATAAATCACAAATCACTTTTAAAATTTATTTTTTATTTTCAGCCATATACAGGGATCATTTACATGAGATCAGAATTTTTTTCCCTCTCTCTTCTTGGTTCCTGCTCTTCACATTTCACATGTAGTTATATTCTTCAGTTTGTATGTAGTGTGAAAATCTTCTCTATGATAGCTTAATTAATTGTGATATCATGAGTAGACATCATGACTAGAGGTGGTAAATATAAATCCAAACTAAATTAAGTACTGAATAAACTCCAAATCTCTGAGAGTATAATCATGTAAATATGAACTGAAGAAAAATATTAAAAAAATTAAATTATTACAATTATTTTTAAATTGTTCATCCAAAATCGATGCAAATGGCTACAACCTTTTCTAGTTTGCCAAGGTAGATGATGTACTTTGATTTGGATGCCTGGCATCCATTCTTCCATCTCCTATTAATTGTATCCCTGTTCTCCTCTTAGCTACCCAATACAACCTAGTTCTTTTCAAAGTATTTCCAGTGGGGTTGACTCCATTCCTTCCTCAAGAGGAGATCATATGGCCTGAGTGATATTGCAATGACAGATACAAGCCATTATATACCCTGCCATAACCTACAGAATTGAGTGGGAGAGAGTGTAAACTACCATGTAAACTATAATCCATGCTTAGTGGCAATGCTCCAAAAATGTATTCATCAATTGCAATGAATGTACCACTATAATGAAAGAAGTTGTTAATGTGGGGAAAAGTAGGAGGTGTGGGGAGTGGGGTAAATGGGAAACCCTTATTTTTTTATGTAACATTTTATATAATCTAAGTATCTTTTAAAAATAAATAAATATATATATATATAGAGAGAGAGGAAGTCATATGGCCTTAGCCTTAGCCAACCACTATCTTGCATATTTCAGGCAACAGTGATTGGATCAGAGGTGGGCCCATGACTTATTCAGGACCACTGATATAATAAGACCTTGTTGGAAATCCTAGGGAAGGCACTCTCATTCATTGCCACTGAACTTCTAGGTGAGACAAGATAAATTCTGGATTTAATGCAGTCATGATAGAAACATAAGAGAAGAGCTGTTTAAGAACAAAGCTATCAAGCAGAAAAGAAAACAACTAGGTGGAGGTAGTGTCTTCGTAACATCAAACTATACCCAAAGTGAGCTCTACCACTCTGATCTTCCCATTCACAAGAGCCCATAAATTCTCTCTTGGCATGTGGATTGCACTTTCTGATATGTGTAGCTGAGATCCAATATGATTGACCAATATGAAGAGGGCAAATAAGGGGATGGAAATTCTTAAGTTTCTCACTATGGGGATTCTCATCACAGAAGAGCAATAACCTTCCAGTATAACAGCAAATCCTGAGCCTGAACAATGAAGACATTATTGATGGAAAAGGTGAGAAAATTTTGCCATGTGCAAAGGCACATTTGCTATATAGGAGGTAGCAGGCCAAGAACTGCCTTCAATATCCATAATACCATTCATTACACAAGCCCAGTTAAAATATTATTCATTCAAGTGTGTGTAGATTACACAATCCAATTGTCTGTCTAGATTTTCTATTATTTAATCAGCTGTCTTGGTGATGTATGGCTAGAGTTCTCTTTAGATGCTAGAAGTATTGTAAAAAATCTATCAATATAAAAGAAAAAAGATGACATAAATATAAATTTATTTTTTCTTATTTTTAATTGCTCTGAAAGATAACTGCCTACAGCAAGAACAGCTTAATAACAATGTATTTTGTATCTATAGAATATTTTACATTTGTAAAAGTAAAATGTATGACAACAATGGCCCAAAGAATGGAAGGGAAGAATTGGGAGAATACTCCTGTTATTTATGGAAGGTGTATAGGAGTAAGTGGAAAGGATATGAATATAGGTAAGACTTCTCTGAAAATACTTTTTATAAAGCTTTGATTTTGAACGGTGCGAATGTTTTACATATTCAAAATATGATTGAGTTAGAAAGGATGACAAGACAGACACTCAATTGAATACAAATAGATAAAAGTGAACTTAAACATATTTAAAATAACCACCCAGAAAAAAGTAATTTAGTTAAGCAGCTTTCAAACTCTTCACCCACAGTGAATGTATTGTAAGAGAAATAAGAACTTCAAAAATTTACAGAGTAAGTTTGTTGAGTGGTATTTGTACCTTGTCTGATTTTTTTGAGTACTATAGGATAGAACATTTAGTATATACATTTTTGTTAGGAACTATGGCTCTCACTGTGGGAGAAACAAGAGGAAAATATGGAATTAGTTATATTCATGAAGCCTGTGGTATTAGGATTTTTTGTAGGATAAATTGATTATTGAAATATATTTTCTTTTCTGACTGTTAAAAGGCAGTAGAATCAATGATGTTTCCATCACAATGAGCACACTGAGCATCAAGATCTCAGTTTCTAAACATTATTCTCTACTAAAAGTAACCAAGGCTCCTTGGAGAAATTGATGGTTCTACAGCAGCGATAAAAGAAAGTGTAAGTTGAACCTGGAACATCTTGTTGCATAAATCAAGAATGTTTTCAAAGACAAACAGGACATTTTGAAAGAGACTATAGCTGACTTTCCTGGCACTACCTTTGGCACTGAGCATCACCATAATAATTAATATAAATTATGACACAATGGATTAAATGAATCTATGGAAGCATACTAATACTCAAATAAGAAGGATGAGAAATTTTTCTCTATAGAAGAATTCTAGCTACTAAATATAAAAGTAATGATAAAGTTAAAAAATCACCCTTTTAAAACTGCCAATATAATAATTGATAGTAGGCAAGTAGTATCAATGGATTCTCAAACCATTGTGTACAAAGTTGCTAGGGAACAAAATATTCAGCCAGTATTGGTTGAATTCTCCACAGTTTACTTTTAAATACTTTTAATTTTAAAAATGCACTTTCATAATCAAGAGATGTGGTGCACAGCACGTTAACTAAAAGATCAAACTGGGCATCACCAATAATGGAACAAGTGAGCACAATATGCCACTTGACATGTTATAATGGCAAGTATATAACATCACCTATATGATATTTTTACCTAAAATATTTAATCTTAATCCATTCATGAAGAACACAAGGAGGAGCATTATGGGAACATGGTCAACAGGTTAGACATATAATTCTTAGCTCCCACTAAAACAACAAAGAAAAAGCCAGAGACTGCCATGGGGACCTGCTTTAGGGCACAGGAAACCAGGACACTGCTTACTAACTCCCTAAAGAGTTAGGGTCAGTGACACGAAGAAGCCAAAACAAGTAATCATGAGTTATTAAACCTCCTGGCTGCCAGGAAGGGCTCCTCTCCCCCAGCCCCCAGGATATTAAGCTAGGGTAAAACTCCTGGGGAATTTTACCTAACTGAGAGTACAGCAGACGTCTACCTTCATGGGAAATGCTCTGAGTCATATAGGAGGGTACTGACCAGATAGGGAAGCCAGGAATAATCAGAGGTTGCTTACCTCAGTGGCTGGAAGCTGCCCTCAGGGCAGACAGACTAGGTGGAGAGCCAGCTCCTTGCTCCAAAGGCAGATTCCCTGTGAGGAAGAGGGGTTGGGAGAGTGGAGAGCAATTTTTGGTGGTGAGTTTAGCCAGCTGGGCACCCTTTGAATACTGGAAGGGACCCGGACTCAACAAGGAGAGGGGAGGGGGTTTGTCTCAGGCTGGTGGTCACACCCAGCCACCTAGGTAAAGAAATTACATCAGTGAAGAGGCAAAGACAGGCAGCAATAAGCACCACTCCAGCTGACTGCAGGGAATCTAATCTGCCCAAGGGAAAAGGATCAGATAGTCTTCTGAAAGACAGATCAATCCAAGGACTGAAAATAGCTCAGTTGAAGAATTCCTGCCTAGTACATATGAGGTCCCTGGTTCGGTTTCTGGCTATTCCTTGAGAAGAGATCCACCAGGTTATCAGGTATCCAGCTGAAACTTTGTGACAGGGAACTTATAGACATTTTCTTTGTATTAGCTTTTCTTGGATCTCTTTAAAAAAAAAAAAAGGTTATTTTCTTTTATTTTCCTCACTTTACTCACTAAAACCCATTTCAAAACCTACAGAGGGCAGGCTGCAGGGTGAGTGATTTAGAACACCAGCAGCCTGAGAAGATCCTTAGGGGTCTAAGAAAGAAGGCTGTTTTTCCGTGTTTCTTATTTTTTTCTTTTTGTCTCTTTTTCTTTAAAAAATGAGTTGCTGCTGTCTTGTTTCTTCCTTGTTTTGTATCCCCTCCCTTTCTCTGCTTATTTCTTTTTTCTTCTTCTTCTTCTTTTATTCTCTTGGTTACTGATCTATTCTATCTACGCTATTTCTTTTCACTCCTTCATCTTTATATCTTTTGTTTTTTGTTGCTGTTCTTTCATTCCACCTCTTTTATTTGGTCTCCAGTTTTTCTTGTTTGTATTTCTCCCTTTCTCCCTTTTTCTCTGTATATTTTCTCTTTTTTACTTTTTTCTTTATCTTTTCTGTTTTCTTTCCCCTCTTCTCACCATACCAGCATTTTAATTCATTCTCTATGTTTTTTCTCTGTTCTGTTTCTTGTTTCATGGTTTCTATTCCACTTTCCTAATCTTATTCCTCTGTGCTTCTTACTCCTGTTAATTTTTCAACTTCCTAGGTCTTGTATGGTTGCACTCCTACCTTTTACTATTATCATTACTATTATTCTTTTTGTCTTCCTATCTCTTTCCTTTTCTTTGGTCTTAATTTTTTTTTCTTTCAAAGGAACAAAGGCTCTCTCACAAAAAAACGGCTGAGTGGGGAAAAGATACTGCTCAAGTGTGCTGTTTGGGGAACCCACAGAATAGGAGGCTTCAGGGCATTGATCTGGAGGGAGCTGAATGGAGAGATAAATTCCTCAAGGTGCTGCTGGCTTGCTTCTTGGTTACTGTGTTCCTTCATCCTTGATTTCCCCTTTTCTGTATATATTGATTTTGTATACCAACACTATCTCTTTTCCTTTCCTCATCATTCTAGCTTATGTTCTCTGTTGTTCTTACATTCCACCTCTCTTTTTTTTAGTCCTCAATTTTTCTGATTTTCATTGCTAACTTGTCTATTATGTTTTCTTTCCTTATTAACTTTTTTCTTTTTGACTTTTCTTTTCTCTTTCTCTCTCTCCTCATCATACTGGCCTTTTAATCCATTCTACATATATTTCTCTATTTGGTTTCCCATTTCATTGTTGGTACCCCACTTTTTTATTCCTATTACTCTACACTGCTTACATGATTTAAATATTCATTTTCCAAGGTCTGAAATGGTTCCTCTCTAACAATTACTATTATTGTTACTATTATCCTTTTACTTTTCTTACCTCTTTCACTTTCTCTGGCCCTAATTTTTTTTCCTCCAAGGGAATGTAGACAACAGCCATGAAATAGAATAAGCAGAACAAAGTGTCGAAGAGAAAACTTAACACACAAACACAAACATCAATTAAATAAAACCATAGAGTAAAGAGAGAAGCTAAACAACTGAATAAACCCATCAAGATAAAAAAATGACCAGAAAGCAATAAAAAATTACAAACCATACTAAGAAACATGAAGACATGGCCCAGTCCAAAGAACAAACTAAAAACCAGGAAGAGGTGCAGAACACTGAACAAGTAATCAAAGCTGTCCAAACAAATATCATGGACCAACTTAATGAAGTGAAGGAAGAGATTAAGGATATTAAGAAGACACTGAGAGAACATACTGAAGAAATTTAAACATACATAAAAAGCTAACGGATTTGATGATGATGAATGGCACAATCCAAGAAATCAAAAAGACACTGGAAGCATATAACAGTAGATTTGGGCAGGCAGAGGAAAGAATTAGTGATGTGGAAGATAGTACATCTAAAATCAAACAGATAGTAGAACAGATAGATAAAAATATAGAAAAAATCCAGCAGGGACTTAGGGATTTGAATGACAAAACAAAATGCACAAACATACACATTATAAGCATCCCAGAGGGAGAAGAGAAGGGAAAAGAGACAGAAGGTGTGTTGAAGGAAATAATGGCTGAAAATTTCCCAAACCAATTGAAGGAGATGGACCTACATGTCCGGGAAGCACAGCACACCCCAAACAGTATAAATCCCAATAGGCCTACTCCAAGACATATACTTGTCAAAATGTCCAATGCTCAAGACAAAGAAAAATACTCAAGGCAGCAAGAGAAAAGAGAACCATCACATACAAAGGAAGCTCAATAAGATTAAGTGCTGATTTCTCATCTGAAATCATAGAGGCAAGAAAGCAGTGGTATGACATAGTCAAGGTACTAAAAGAAAAAAAACTTCCAGCCAAGAATTCTCTACGCAGCAAAGCTAGCATTCAAAACTGATGGAAATTTCAAAATATTTACAGATAAACAGAAATTAAGAGAGTATGCTAATAAGAAACCTGCCCTTCAAGAAATGCTAAAGGGAGTTCTGCAGGCTGAAAGGGAAAAAAAAAAAAAAAAACAGGAGAGAAAGAATTGGAGGAGACGGTAAGAACAACTGAAATCTCAAAAAGAGAAAGAAAAACAACATATGACATACATAAACCAAAAGAAATTATGGCTAATATAAGTAATTCTTGAGAGTAATAACACTGAATGTTAATGGATTAAACTCACCAGTCAAGAGATGCAGATTGGCAGAATGGATAAGGAAATATGACCCATCTATATGCTGTCTACAAGAAATCCACCTTAGACCCAGGGAATCAAGGAGTCTGAAAGTGAATGGCTGGAAAACAATTTTACAATCAAACAAACAAAAAAGAGTGGGAGTAGCTATACTAATATCAGACAAAATAGACTTTAAATGCAAAACTGTTGTAAGAGACAAAGATGGACACTATATATTAGTAAAAGGGGTAATCTTTCAAGAAGAAAGAACATTCATAAACCTTTATGCACCTCACCAGGGCTCATCAAAATACATGAGGCAAACACTGGAAAAACTAAGTGGAGAAATAGATACCTTTACAATTATAGTGGGGGTCTTTAATACATCACTATCACCATTAGAAAGAACATCTCGACAGAGAACCAATAAAAAAACAAAGACTCTGAATAATACATTAGAGGATCTGAACCTAATAGATATATAGAGCACAGTACACCCAAATACAAAGGGATATACATTCTTCTCAAGTGCACATGGATCATACTCCAAGATAGACCACTTACTAGGCCACAGAAAAAAATCAATGAATTCAGAAAGATTAAGATTATACAAAGTAATTTCCCTGACCACAATGGAATGAATTTGGAAATCAGTAAGGGCCAGAGAACCAGATTAGGCACAAATATATGGAAATTAAACAGCACACTCTTAGACAACCAGTGGGTCAACAAGAAAAGCTCAAAAGAAATCAGTAACTACATTGAAATGAATGAAAACAACAACACAACATATCAAAACCAATGGGATGAAGCAAAAGCTGTGCTGAAAGGGAAATTCATGGCCATAAATGCATATATCAAAAAAGAAGAAAGACCTAATACCAAAGACCTAACTGCATACCTGGAAGAATTGGAAAAACAACAAAAAACTAATCCTAAAGGAAGTGGAACAAACGAAATAACAAAGATTAGAGCAGAACTAAATGAAATACAAAATATGAAACATGAAAAATAAACAAAACCAAAAGCTGGTTCGTCACAAAGATCAATAAAATTGACAAACCCTTAGCCAGACTAACAAAGAAAAAAAGAGAGTAGATGCAAATACACAAAATAAGAAATGAGGAATTGAATATCACCACTGACCCCACAGATATAAAGGGTATCATAAGAGTAAACTTTGAAAAATTATATGCCAACAATATGATAATTTAGAGGAAATGGACAAATTCCTATAAACTCACAAGCAGTCTACATTGATGAAAGAAGAAATTGATGAACTCAACAGTCCAATTACAAGTAAAGAGATAGACTCAATCATCAAAGACCTCCCAACCAAGAAAAGCTCAGGACCAGATGGCTTCACAGATGAATTTCACATTCCAGAAAGAACTAACACCAATCCTTCTTAAGCTCTTCCAAAACATAGAAATAGAGGAACATAACCTAACTCATTCTGTGATACCAACATCAACCTAATACCAAAACCAAACAAAGATGCCACAAGAAAGGAAAATTACAGACCAATCTCTCTAATGAACCTAGATGCTAAAATCCTCAACAAAATACTTGCTAACTGCATTCAATAACATATCAAATGAATTATACCATGACCAAGTGGGTTTCATCCTGAGTATGCAAGGATGGTTCTACATAAGAAAATCAATCAATGTAATACACCACATAAACAGATTGAAAGAAAAAAATCACATGATCATCTCCATAGATGCAGAAAAAGCATTCAACAATAATACAACACCCTTTCCTGATAAAAACACTGCAAAAGATAGGAATAGAAAGAAACTATTAAAGTGTATATATGAAAAAACCCACAGCTAATATCATTATGTTCAATGGTAAAATCCTAAAAGCTTTCTCTCTAAGATTGGGAACAAAACAAGAATGCCCACTATCATCGCTCCTATTTAACATTGTCTGAAAAGTATTTGCTCAAGCACTGAAGCAAGAAAAAGATATAAAAGACTTCCAAATTGGAAAGGAAGAAGTAAAATTTTCATTATTTGCAGACGACATGATCCTATATATATAAAGCCCTGAGAAATCTACAGCAAAATTTAGAGAACTTATAAATGAATTCAGTAAAGTCTCAGTCTATAAGATCAATGCTCAAAAAACAGTAGCATTTCTGTACATCAATAATGAGCTATCTGAGGAAGAAATTAAGGGAAAAAATACCATTTACAAGAGCAACTAAAAGGGTCAAATACCTAGGAATAAATTTACCTAAAGCTGTAAAGGACCTTTATGCAGAAAACTATACAACACTGTTCAAGGAGATCAAAGAAGACTTAAATAAATGGAAGAATATCCTCTGTTCATGGATAGGAAGACTAAACATCATTAAGATGTCTATCCTACCCAAACTAATCTACAAATTTAAAGCAATTCCAATAAAAATAAACACAGCATTTTTTACTGAATTGGAAAAATAACTACAAAATTTATTTGAAAGGATAAGAGGCCCCAAATTGCCAAGGACAGATTGAAAAAGAAAAATGAAATTGGAGGTATCATACTACCTGTCTTTAAAACATGCTACAGAGCTACAATGGAGAAAACTGCATTATATTGGCACAAAGATAGACATACTGAACAATGGAACCAAATTGAGAGTTCTGATATATATCCTCACATATACGGGCATCTGATATTCAACAAGGCCACCGAGCCCACTCAACTGGGAGAGAATGGCCTCTTCGACAAATGGTGCTTGGGGAACTGGATATCCATATCCAAAAGAATGAGAGAGAAACACCATCTCACACCTTATACAAAAATCAACTCAAGGTGGATGAAAGATCTAAACATAAGAGTCAAGTCCATAAAGACCTTGGAAGAGAATGTAGGGAAACATCTACAGGACCTTGTAATAGGAAATGGTTTCATGAACTTCACATACAAGGCACGAGTAACAAAAGAAAAAATAGATAAATGGGATCCCCTTAAAATTAAAAACTTTTACACTTCAAAGGACAGTATCAAGAAAGTAAAAAGGCAGCCT
The DNA here is from genome assembly GCA_026826555.1 of Tolypeutes matacus. NCBI lineage: Eukaryota > Metazoa > Chordata > Mammalia > Cingulata > Chlamyphoridae > Tolypeutes > Tolypeutes matacus. The sequence goes on from JAKSZT010018048.1 coordinate 2,143,245, forward strand.
ACACAATGGGAGAAAATATTTGGCAACCATATATCTGATAGTAGCCTAATTTCTTACATATATAAAGAAATCCTACACCTCAAAAATAAAAAGACCAACAACCCATTTAAAAAATGGGCAAGTGATCTGAAAAGACACTTTTCCATGGAAGAAATACAAATGACTAAAAAGCACATGAAAAGATGCCCAACATCACTAGCTCTTAGGGAAATGCAAATCAAAACTGCAATGAGATACCATCTTACACCCATTAGAATGACCGCTATTTAAAAAAAAAAAACAGCAGACTATACGTGTTGGAGAGGATGTGAAGGAATGTGAACCCTCATTCACTGCTGGTGGGAATGTAGAATCGTCTAGCCATTGTGGAGGACAGTTTGGCAGTTCCTCAAAAAACTAACTATAGAACTTCCATATGATCCAGCGATTCCACTGCTGGGCATATACCCAGAAGAATTGAAAGCAAAGACATGAACAGATATATGCACACCAATGTTCATAGCAACATTATTCACTATTGTCCAAGTGGAATCAACCCAGGTGCCCATCAACAGATGAATGGAAAAACAAAATGTGGTACATACATACAATGGAATATTACTCAGCTGTAAGAAGGAATAACACATGGGATAACATGGATGAATCTGGAAGACCTTATGTTGAGTGAAGCAAGGCAGGCATTTAAGGATGAACAGTACATGACCTCACTGATATGAATTAAGCAAATTGAGCAGACTCAGAAAGCTATTGTCTGGAAGAGAGGTTTACTAGAAATATTAAGGGAGAAGAAGGTTGCAAGCCAACACCTATATGACATAATCTATGGTAAGTTGAAAGTGTGTAGTTGCATATTGAAGGGATATGACAGGAGGGTAGTGATATTATTGGGTTGGCTTGTGCAGCATTGACAGATGGGTAGATTGGGAAGGGTGGGTTGGAAGGTCCAGGGTACTGGGGAGAGGGTTGAGAGAGGGACCAGATGAACACTCGGGATTTGCAGGCATATGGCTGAAAGTATAAAGTTGGGAATGCTCTTATGGGAACAGGACATGGAAGGGTTACTGGATGGGGGACATTTGGGACAGGGCGCACCTGGAGCAGGCTTCTAGGGATTGTATGAGTGATCATTCTGTCTTAATGTGCTGTATCAGTGGCTGGAGACCCACATAATGAGCGGGAAGGAGTTGGACTCCCATCCTCTGGAGGACTGATTTGTTCACAAATAGACAGGTGGGAGTCTTTCAGGAGGATGGGTGGTTCCTAATAGGGGAGGACAACCCAGTATGTCAGGACCTCAGTCTTGTTTCATGTAACTATGAATCTTATCATTCAAGGAGTGAAGCCAGGGGGTCATTTTGGGCCCTGAGGGGAGGGGGAGGGAAGAATAGAATAAATAGAACAGGGGGTATTTAGTGGGCAGTGGAAGTGTTCTACATGGTCTTACAATGATAGACACAGGAAATGGTAAATATCAAAAGGTATAAAAGTGTACAGTCTAAAATGTAAACCATAATGTACACCATTGACCATGTTTAGTAGCTATGTTTCACTATTTGTATATTAGTTATAACAAAGGTATCATCCACATATGAAAAGGTATTAATATGGGGGGGGG
>JAKSZT010018048.1:2146336-2163555 GCA_026826555.1 Tolypeutes matacus
CCATGGGATATAAGCCCTCTCTCACTTGGAGTTGGAGTGGACATCACCATCCCAGTCCCCTCAGGATTGGGGGAAGAACTATGGACTAGAGTGGACTTGATGGTATTCTCTTGTTCACATATGGTGATTCTAGCAATGCAAGAAATTATAACAATGAGGTGGAACCAGTGGCCACTTGACACTTTTGGGGTAGGGAGGGGATGAGCAGTTGAAATACAGGGGCTTCTTTGGGAGTTGGAGGTTGTCCTGAGTATTGTTGTGGCAACGGATATAGGCCATTTTAAATCAGCACACACCACTCAAAACTGAGTGGGAGAGAGTGTGGTCTACAGTGTCAACTGTGGTCTATGGTTGGTGGCAAGGCTCCAGGATGTGTAAGTTCATTGAGGGTGGTGGGTCACACTGTGGGAGATGTTTGTGTGGGATGTGGTGGGAGGTGTGGGAGGTGGGCAACATGGGAATCCCAGTGGGTTCCGTGTGATATTTTGGGTAATCTAAGCACCTCTTAAAATATATGTGTATATATATATACATATATATATATATAACACTTTTGTAAGCAAATACACATATATGCATATATATTTATACATCATTTTGCAAATATTTGTATGTATTGTGAGAATTTTGATTTTTACCCATAATAAAAAATAAAATAAAATAAATAAAATAAAATGAATAAGCTAAATTTCCACCATTTTGGGAGTTGAGTTTACTCAAGATTAATTGGCTCAGTAGTGTATTAGAACTGGCAAATCAGAGCATTGTTTCCTTCCAGCTGCAATTACTAGTTAAGGATCAGGCACAGACCCATATAAAATAGTCCTAGGAATTTTGCTGGAGGGTTAGAAAGAAAGGCAGTTACTTTTTTATTTGATTCAAACTGGAAATAATATAACCCATGAACTGATAGGGATACCTCATGAAGAGAATCTTTTTGAGAATGAAGCCAGTGCATAGGAAAGTAGATCTGAGATGGAGAGAGACACATGTAAGGACCCAGCTCCACTCATGAATGAAATCCTGGAATCTTTAGTTATATAAGTTAATAAGTATTTTTTTATTTTGCTAAATCCAATTTGATTTGCTTTTCTTGTCACTTGAAACAGAAAGCATTCTTACCAACTCAAAATTCTTAGACATATGAGAATTAGAAATGTGCAAAAGATGAAAGATTTATACGATCTGAAGAGAAACCAGAGTAAGTCCATTAAGGGTGGTGGGCCACGCTTGTGGGAGATGTTTGTGTGGGATGTGGTGGGAGGTGTGGGAGGTGGGCAACATGGGAACCCCAGTGGGTTCCGTGTAATATTTTGGGTATCTAAGCACCTCTTAAAATGTATTTATATATATACATAAATAACATTTTTGTAAGCAAATGCACATATATGCATATATATTTATATATCATTTTGCAAATGTTGGTATGTATTGTGAAAATTTTGATTTTTACCCACAATAAAAAAAATTTAAAAAAACTAAAAAATAAAAAAATAAAAAAAAAAGAAATGTGCAAAAGTAAATGAGTAAACATCCCATATAACAAGAGTATAGATCTATTATTTGCATTTGTAGTCAGAAATGGAAATTGCCATTAAATATAGTTTTAAATAGGCAAAATCTTATCACAATGGTATTCAGTGTTATTTTAAATGTCTGTCACCACAATTATTTTTGATTCAGCTATTCAACTGGATGCATTACAAAAAGGAGTCAATCACATTTACAGGATGCTCTTTTCGTTTGTTTGGCAGATGCTACCAAGCTTATCTATATCACAATGGTTCCCTCATTTATTCCCTTCTGAGTCAACTTTAGGCATGTAGGGTAGCAATTTAAATTGTAATTCACATTGAAAATGGAGTTAGGCTGGTTCTAGTGAAAGCAAGATGAAAATAAGATTTCTTATGCTTGGAGATGGAGGTTGGAATCTGAAGTATTTGGGACTCTCAAAATGATTTTTCCAATAGTTTCAAAAGTTCTAAGTAGACTGGTGCTGTGAGTATGCAATACATAAAATATAAGTTGATTTCTTCCATCTATTGGTCTCTGTTCAACTCAATTTTTCATCATTCTGTGAAAGTGAAACATTAAAGACAAAATAGAGTAACATCTGCCTTTGAAATTAAAATTGTGATTTTTAAACTTGGTTTCATGGAATGGTGCTTCAGGCATTCCATAATTTTTCTTTTTTCCTTTAACTTAATAAACATTTAAAAAATATGTTTTAGAACTGTAATTAAAATAAGTTCTAAAATAGTTACATATGTTATTCAAGCAAATTTGAACATGCTGGAAACCCTCCAGTATGTTATTCCTAGTAGGGGAACCCATTTTTGTGCAGAACTTATATATTAGGGTAAAGTTTGTCTAGTCTTTTATAGATAATAGAATGCTATCCTAAGAATTAAAGGTAAGGTATAAAAATACTTTTACTTTGCGTGGCAGTTTGAAATTATTTTATAAATCCCAAAAAGAGCAAGATTATGTTTGTGGGCTTGTCCACTCGTATGGGTGTGAGATCTTTTTTCAACTGGACTACCTCAGTGAAGCATGACTCAGGTTGAGTCTCCGCCCTCTTGCTGTGTCCCATGAAAAATGGAGATGCACATTTTCATCCCTCTATGTGACAGAAAGGGGGAGCTCAAGCAGCTGAGGCCCTGGGAGATATGAATCATTTCCTGATAGATTGCAGCAGAAATCGGGAAGAAAGCAGAGCAGCCAAGCCTAAGAGAAAGTAAGAGAGAAGCCCTATGCCTAGTTGCCCTCAGCTGAGTTCCGAGAGTCCAGAGGGGAAGGCAGAGACTAGGCAGAGATTGCCTGCCAACTTGCTTCAACACAAGGCAGCTGACTTGAGCAAGGAAACACCTTGTATAGTGCCTTGAGTTGAACTTTTCACCGACTTGAAATTGTAAGGTTCTACCCCAAATAAATACCCTTTCTAAAAGCCAACACATTTCTGGTGCTTTGCAATGGCAGCCCTTTGGCAAACAAAAACACTGCAACTTATCATCAGGGTAAATCGATTGTATTAATTAGGAATCTTTCAGATGTAAATTCAACAAACCTAGAGAGAGTGAAAAAGAATTTACAGGTTCATGAAACTTGAAAGTTATGGAGTAGTGTGCTTGACCCAGCCATTCTAACTCACACTTAAAACAAAATCCAAGTTCCTTTCTCTGGACTAAATTCTGGTTCCTATTCACTGACTTTTACTCCTTTTCCTCCTCATATTACCTATACCACTCCAGCTTTAATAAAGTTTTGGAGGTTTCTAGAATACATTGTCATTTAAGCTTTATAGTTATGCTTGCCTGGAATGCTTAGTCTTAGTATGGTTTGCTTCTTCTTATGTCTGAGTTTTCTGCCCAGATGTCACTTCCTCAGTGAGACTCCTTTGGCTTCTCTATCTAAAATAGACAAAGTATCTTTTATCTATTGCTGCCTAACAAACCACTCAAAAGATTTGTGGCCTCTAACAACCATTTTATTACTCATGATTCTGCTTGTCAGAAATTCAGGCAGTTTGGCTCCGCTCTATGTGAGGTTGCCTAGGGCATGGGCTAGGCTTGGAGGCCAATAGAGCTTCAGTTACATGTCCAGGGCCTTGGTGCTGGCTACCAGATGGGCACCTCAATTCTTCTCCACTTCATTTATCTCCTCCCTTGATCTCTTATCTGCTGGAGCAGAAAATATGCAGGGTTTGACTCTCTAAGGGATCTTAACTGAGTCAGATACTCTATTTTGAAAGGATTGCTATAGCCAGGAAAAGTAAGGAGCTCTGATTGGCCAAATCTGAATAACATGTCAGAGGTGGAGTTGCTAACATCCCCAAATGCATGAACTGAAAATTTGGTAAGTAGTGCCCAGAGGAGGAGCACCTTAATGGTTACTGGAAAAGGATGAATAGATGCTTCCCAGTAAAAAAGTGTCCAAATTGCAGCTTTTTACTCAATATTCTTCAACTAAAACAAACATAAAGCTGAAACAGATTGAATCTTAAAATGTTATACAAAACTTTTATCTGCATCACCCAACTTCTAATGATTGATATCATGAAAATGGCTTTATTTTTCCAAATTATTGACATTAAAGTAAGTGAATTTATACTTCTTAAAAACATATACTAATAAAATAATACCATTATCTATCTTATTTTTGAAAGTTCTGTCTTTGGTTTAATTTGAGGAAGAAGTAGCAGTGCTGTTAAAATATAAAATTGAATATAAGTGATTTAGGATTAATGAATCAATCAGATGTACTATCCTTGTTTTATTAGGATTGCCTGCATCTTATTTATTACTCTTAAGTTAATAAAATACATTGTCTTAGTGGAGAGAAGTCTTCACTCCTAAAGCAAGAGCTTTCAGTCAGAAACCAATTTTCTCAGAGAAATCTGAAAATCCATATATAGATTATTCTTCTACATACAGTTTAAAAACAGTATATTTTATCTGACTAGTGTCTTGAAGAGAACTTATTGTTTTTTAAAACATGGCCTATTGAAAATCAATTTTTAAAAAGTGCTGTATGTTTGAACATATATTTCCTACTTTCTCTAATATCTGAGACAAAAATAGGTGTGGAAAACAGCAGTTTGTCCTACCTATAAGAGCTTTCACATTAACTGTAGTTTCACTTATGACCTATTTTCAGCCCAATTTTTCAAACCATATGAATTTGGAATAGATTCCCTTGTTCCTATTTTTAATCACATGACAGTCCTTGCATATATTATGTTAGGGTGGGGCTTTATTTGAATACTCTGAGTAAGGAGCTTCCTCATTTGATGTTAGATATTAGTTGTACTTTTTCTCAAATATTATATGGCTAATAATAGAAGACCAGAGATGTGAGGTTCCTAATATCATTTAGAAAACATTGATTTCATGTTTTTTATTAAAGCTTCTGTAAGTTTTTATAACAACCAGTTTGGAAATGTGAGGAGAGTTGACTAGATGGTATTATTAGCAAACAACCCAAACTGATGAAATTACTATTTTGGAATGCCTCTTTTCAGCAGTTTAGAATCAAAGCTATATTTCTAAGAAATTGCATAAGTGCCAGTTATTCCTTGTTGTTTTTCAAGTCAGTCTGCAATTTTGTTACATACTTGAACTCTTTTTATAGTTTTGTACACAACAAAAACAAGAAAATTTGTTCCTTTTTTGATAGACATTAGCATTGATAACAATAATTTCTTTCCTACATTCCACATCATTTACCCCTCTCTCCCAATTTATGTAAGGACTTTTGGAATTGGGATTATAGACAACTCTTCAGAAAAGACTTTTTTCCCCCTTTCCCAGCAGGAGTGTTTTTCAAAGTGACATGTACAGAAGAGAGACTGCCAAATGGTTTTGCTTTAAAGCAATACAATCTACGGACATCTCAGAGTAACCTTACTTTATGCTGAATTCTTGTTTTGTCTCTCTCATTTTACAATGAATTCTAAGTCTTCCCAGCAGCCATTACAATTATGTAAAGATGGAAGAAGATGTACATTGTTTTAGCTCTCCCAAGAGTAGAATTGGAGTAACACTGCATATTGATTACTCTAACTTCTCATTCTTCCTTGAAAGATTTTTGATGTTTTTTTTTGGTAGACCCCAATGTGCCATCACTTATCCAACAAGCCCTGGTGCAGGTTTGTGTTTTGTTTGAGCAATCTGATCTAATCCGTTCTGTCTGTTTATATTGAAATTAACAAGGCATGTACCCTGAGACATAGGCCATATCTACAATAGTGCAGCACAAACGAACTTGCACATGAGGTCAATCAACTCCACAAAATACATCACACAGTTATTGCAAGTCTCATGCTGTGTCTATAATTGCCCCTTGTTCTGTCATTAGAGCTCCCTTACATGTCATTATTTTGAGTCAGCAGAGCTACAGGGAATATTCTTCCTGATAGTGTAAAGTTGAACTGATAACATAAATATCTCCCAGCTCAAAAATACAAGGAGCAGGTATTTAGATTAGATCTAATATAGTGTGCAGCTGTTCAGTCACTTTACGTATCCATGATAAAACAATAATCACAACTTTCAATATGGGTTCTCCTTTAGTAGTTCCATGAAAGAGAAACTATGTTTTACTAAATGAAAGGACAAACGACCTATTAGAATTTGCCTGTCAGCTCGTCTCATATATTGTTTTTGTTTGGCCAAGATCAAAGTCATTTAGGTTTCTTGGGAGTTTTGCCTTAGTCTGCATTAAATAAAAAATCATTCCCTTTTAAAGTAGAAGTAGAAGTAGAATTTATTCATTGTTTTGGAGAGGGCGGTGGTGTGAGTTTAATGCTAAAATAATATACGAACTTTGTGTCCCCAAGCACATTCCTAGAAGTACTTCCTTTTCTGCGAAATGTAAAATTCACATCCTCTTCTCAAAAAATGGTACTTAAGAGGACTCAGTTGAGCCTGGTAGAGATGAATGCAGGGATTTCTTCATGTGATTGTAGCCTTTGGACAAAAGTAACGTGGCAGGAATGATGTGGAATCTGAAATCCTACATGCATTCAAATGAGGCCACTTTACAAAAAGTGACCCAAGTAGGTGAATCACTACTACTGAGGCCCATTTACTTGGCTCTGGGAAAGAGACTTTATCTCTCTGTCATTTTCTAATTGTAAAATAAAGGGATTAGACAGAACAGAGAACATGAAATAGTGCTCTGTGGTCTAGACCTTACCCATAGAAAGTTTGTGTTTAAACTGTGGTGGTGTTTAAAAAACCTGAATCAATAGCTAACTTTTAAAAATCAGAATATTTTACCTAAGAATCTGGATTTCTAGGGTTGTGTATCAGAGATCTATTACCATGATAATGCTGCATAGCAAACAACCACAAAACGTCAGTGGCATACAGCAGAAAGCTTACTGCTCGTGTGTTAAGAATCATTTGGTGGGTAGCTACGTGGCTTCACTGATCTTGGCTGGGCTCGCAATTCATCTCCTGGGGTGACTGTCTTTTCTCCATATCCTTGTTTTTCATCCTTATCAAGCTATCAGGATTGATCCACATCCTCAACCATGCCTACTCGTGGTGATGATAGAAGTAAAAGAGAACAAACAAACATGCAAGACCTCTTGAGCTCTAGGCTTAGAACCGATATATGTCATTTGTGCTTCATTTTGTTGTCCAAAGCAAGTGACATGGGCAAGCCTATAGTCAGAGTTTGAAGGCATCACATAGTTACTTGGTAAACAACATGGATACGGGAAGGAATGGGGGAGAATGGGGTCATTTTTCTTATCTTCCACACTTTGCTTAAAAATTAAGAACTTGTGACAACATCCGGGCCATATTGCAGGCATGGCACGAATAGATAAGGATGAGTAGCAGCTGACAGCTTTAGATGATCTTGCATTTGCTAGTTCACTGACAGTTCCTACTCATTTTTATTATCTTTCTGAGGCTAAGACTGATGTTGATTTACCATTATCATTGCACTTTTGCTGTAACTTTTCTTTAAGTAGAGAGATTATTTTCTGCATCTTGTGCCATTATTATGAATATTATTGTTGTTGTTTTTTGATTATCATTGTAGAAGCACAAATATAGAATTAAAATTATTTGCACGTATGCTATTAGCACCCTTCTATTCTTTCTTTCTACTTGTACTCTCCCCTTCCTGCTACTTTCAATTAAAGAATATTTATATGCTATACCTCTATCTTTTTTAAAATTTAAGCTTTTTTTTTTTTAAATAAGGTTTGGATTGCATAAATGTTTCATCAAAAATATAGGGGATTCCCATATACCCTATACCCTACCCCTCCACCACTTTCTCCTATTAACAACATCTTTCCTTAGAGTGGGACATTTGTTACAATTGAACACATGTTGAAGCATTGCTGCTAACCATGATCTATAGTTTACATTATAATTTACATTTGACACTGCACAATTTTATAGATTTTAACAAAATGTATAATGGCTTGCATCTGTCACAGTAATAGCATGCAGGACAATTCCATTGACCCCAAAATGCCCCATTTTACACCAATTCTTCCCTCTCCCTCCCCTTGGAACCTCTGGTGGCCACATCCTTTATATCAATGACACAAGTTCTTCCATTGGTAGAATAATAATAAGTCTACTTTAGTCCATAGTTGCATTCCCCCTCACCCTTATGTTTGTTCATTCCTCAGTCTTGAGGATTTGGTGATGGTGATACCTACTCTGTTTCTGATTGAGAGGGGGCTTAGATCCCATGGGGCAGATGGCTGGAACCGTCTTGCTTGCCAGGTACTCTCTGGTTTTGGGGATGGATGTTGCCCCTCATCATCCTTTTGTTAGTTGTCCTGGGCAAGTCCAGTGAATTGGAGAGTAGGTGTTCCAACTCTGCTGAGATTCAGGGCTCAACTGGCATATGAAAAAAACAAAGATTTAAGTCTCTGGGACATATATTTAAAGAGTATAGTGTTAATTATAGGTTCAAATAAAAGGGACAGAAGAACCATGGGTAGAGAACTTACAAATGAATATAACTCTGTTACAATGAGCAGCTTATATTCTAAAGTAAGGCCAACTGACAGGGTGCTGAGTTCCTGAGATTGTCTGCCCTTCCTATAGTGTCTAGATTTCTCTGGAGCCCAAAGGAGTCCCACTGTTTGAGGCACTGTTTACTGTGGCAGTCAATGAGATCCTACTGTGACATACATAAGCTTCATGACCTCCTGACTCACTTTGAAATCTCTTAGCCATAAAAATTCATTTTTATTTAATATTTACCCCTTTTGGTCAAGGTCCTTTTCCAAAGGCATGGCTAGTGGTGCTGGGCCTCTCTCTTAGGAGAGTTTTACTTAACTCTTCACTCTTAATTGAATATACTTAAAGAGCTATTGGACTCTTTAAAAATGTACATACCAACCATTACTAGGCTTTGGGAGGGATCTTTCAAGGGATACTCTCCCCCTTCTCCTCCCTCCACACCCTTCCTGACTGAGGGAAACTGTTCACTTAACTAAATATTATTGTTCTCCAGGAAGATTGTAGTAAGCTCAATGTTCTGTTTTAGTCATTTCTGAAGATGATGTCCTGGTAAATACTATTCCTTGCTGTGGACCTCACATTTCTTCCAGAGGAGGGGTCATGTGACTGTTGATAGTCATGGTACCAAGACAATATCTTTATGCGTTGGCTTCACCATCATTAGCAAGAACATTTATCCCTCTGTGGCAAGAACACAGAGAAGGATGAGTTAGTGTTCTTTACTTGATTCCCAATGGGTAAATATCAGCACCCAGTACAGTTTATGTCCCCTTAATATGTTCCCAAACTCCTCCATTAATATTTAGAGCTGTGTGTCTTCTGAAGATAACTTTTGTATCAGGTTATTTTGAAAGGAAGGAAGGAAGGGAGGGAGGGAGGGAGGGAGGAAGGAAGGAAGGAAGGAAGGAAGGAAGGAAGGAAGGAAGGAAGGAAGGAAGGAAGGAAGGGAGGAAGGAAATACATCTATAGTCACATGTGTTTATGAAGTGTTGCAAACTGTTCCCCTCAGAATAATTTGGTTACTAAGCCTGAATGGAAACCAAGGGAAGTATGTGCAGTAGCTCAAAACATTCAAGGTAAACTGAACCACAGAGCTTGGGAAGAAGGGGGAAATTGGAGTGACACTTCCTGGCACTGAATTTGTCTTTGTGTCCAGCTTCTAAAGTGGCACTTTCTCAGGAGGAGAGATCCTGATTAGCTTGGGCTGGTTCACATGTCCAACAGTTTGGGAGAGGGAAGAAAATTTGAGCACTCTGATGGAAATTCCCAGCTCAAGCTTCCATCTTGTTGCCCAGAGGAGAAGGGGGAGAAAGAATCCTGGGAGGAATAAACAACAGGAATCTATAATACACTACTCTCTCCCTTGGTAGTGTCATGGTGCACAATAGTTCTGATTATTCTCTCCAGTAAAGAAATCTATTCAACCACATGTAACCTGACCCTCATAGTTTTTTGCTGTTTATGTAATGTCTATTAACCTCAGGAGAAACTAGTACTCCATTGAATATCATTAGGAATTGCTGAATTATATATTTTGAGCATCACACTTTAATCTTTTTTTGGATTTTTCCTATACTCTATTACTATTTTCTAGTCATTGATAGAATTAACCTCACAATTGTTCATATTTTAGAATATTGGCTTTTATGGGTGACATGGGTGTTTGCTTCTTAATCACTTTGAATAAAACAAATATTTCTAAAGGCCCTGCTTTAGGGCCTTCAATTTTTTTTTTCTCCTCAGTGCCATTATGCTGGTCAATGCTCCTTCTCTCCACCCATTTCTGAAGTCTGTCTCATTTGGAATGTCCTTTGTATTCTCTGGCTCACCCTGCTCTCAGATCCTAGTCCTTACCCACACATGGTTCCTCACAAAGCCTTCTTTCTTACGGCTTTCTGATTTTCTAGTTGTTGTTGACCTTGAGCCCTTCCTTGAGTTTCAATTGGACATATTGTATAAATACTGCCACTCTCAAGATGGCCCATGCCTGCCCTCCACCTCACTGCTGTCTCATTCTTTTGTGCAAGTGCCACTTTACTTATTGATTATTTAATCTTTCTTCCATCCAGGGTCTCTTAGTTATAGTTTTTCAGATTGTTTCAGGATTTGACTTGTAATAGCAAATTCTGAATTGGCAGCAGCTCTGGAAGTAGAGAGGAACGATTCACACAGATTTCAACGATAATAACTGTTTACCAAGTGTAATGCCATCCAATAGTCTGGAGGAAAACTCGAAACATCAGATATCTAAAGAAACCATAGGCTCAGTCAAGTCATTTTGTTGTACCGAAAATAGAGATAAACTTGTGTTCATGATGAAAGCCTGTTTATTTATTTTTATGTATTTTACTGCTATCATTAGGTAATAATTGAACTTATCAATAAATGATGATCGTGTTTTATTGGAGGATTACATCTATCCATCATGCTGTTTCCAAAAGATTTACATTTAGGTTTCATTTCTGTCAGTTTCCTACACAGACCATCTCCCATTCTCTTTTTTTTCAATTTATTACTTTAAAATAGCATAGAGACAACAGGAAAAGGGCACCAATTTTTTTCTCTCCTCAAGACCAAAATTGTTTACAATATACCACCTTTTTTTCTTTTTTTTGCAAAAAAAAAAAAAAAAGAAGGAAAAAATCCTTTCTGTTCTGATTTCTAACAGTTGCCAGTGACATTCTGTATTTATTACACAGTAACAGATGATAGAACTGAATGCACTTCCTTTAGTCCTATTCCCTAGCTTTATGCCATCGACTCTAATCTTTTCTTCCAGATACCCAGGCTTTGTCCACATCACATTAGAAGACACAGTGTTTCAATGTCATTCTTTATGTCCTCTCCATGATCTTCTTCCATTATGGCCCTTGACTTTATATAAGTCTGGAGAATTTGAGATGGCAGATTACTCTTGGTGACTATTTAAACAAATATTGTCTATTCTGTCTATAAATAATAGCAAATATTTATTGGGCCCTTTTGAAGTTCCAATTCATTGGGCCAAGGAGTTTGCAATTGTGTTCTCATTTAATCTTCACAACAAACTGAAGAGTGAGAGATGGCAAAAACCATTACTTTTCACCCAGTATATATTCTCCCCTTTTTCCTTTAGTATTAATAGGAACCTAGGTGGACACAGGATGTCCACCTACCTAAAAATTACATTTCCTAGATTCCCTTGCAGCTGGTGTGGCCAGATGGCTAAATTTTCTTGGCAAATGGGTGGAAGGGATCCATGCAAATTCCAGGCCATAGCTTAAAAGGTTTTAAAATAAAAACTTGAGCAAATTTTGGTTGGATCTCAGAGAGTTTTACTGAATCAATTCATGAAATGGGGAAACAAAGAGAGCAATGAATTTTTATAGGTAGAATAAGTAAGTACATTGGAAAATAACTTTTATTGTTTAGCTCAGACTACATGTCCTAATATGATTTGTGCAAATGTTGCCTGGGATGGAGGAAATTAGTTGGGGATAATTGATTGGTTGTATTTAAATTTGGTTTTCTGGGTGAGCCAGGCATTTACAGGAAATAGAGATTTGCTTAGATTTTTGGTTTTGCTGATGCAGGTCTTAGCATGGGTGCCTCCATGATGGACCTACTAGATTTTATTTATAAAAAGAAAGTGATGCCTTTCCTTTCATCTCTTGCTGATTAACAAACCACCACAAAAATTCATGGGGTAAAGCAACAACCATTTATTTTTACTGAGTTCTGAAGCTGACAATTTGGGCCAGGATCAGCTGATTGATTCTTCTGGCAGTTGCTGAACTGTTACAGCTGTGGTCATCTGCCAGCTACCTGGGGGGCTAACTGTGAGCTGGAACCATAGGTAGTTGGTCTCCAGGTTTTTTTCATCCAGAGGGCTAGTCTCCGCTGGTTTACGCAGTGCCTAGCAGGTTCCAGGAGAGCAAGCAGAACAGTTAAAGACTTCATGAGACCGTGATACAGCACTCTCAGAATGTCGGTTTTTTGCTACATTTTATTAGTTAGAGCAAAACACAGGACCAGCACATATTCAAGGTGTGGGGAAATTGACTACTTTATGGGAGTTGCTGCAAGTCATGTTGCAAAGGGACACAGATACAGGGAAAGGTAGAGAACAGTGACAATTTTTGTGGTCTACCTCACTTCCTTTCCATTTATTCATTTTCCCACTGGTAAATATACAAACATGAAACAAGAGCTTAGGCAGCATTTTTTTGTACCAAAATACGGGAGTTATATATTGAAAATCGCAAAACAACATGATAGAATGAGCCCTGTCCCTGGCACCTTAGAGCTTTTTCAGCCCTGATCTGCTTATGATCAGAGTTATTATCTGAGAGAGAAATAAACGTCTACCTTATTTAATTTAGTGTCATTTTATTGTCTTTGCTATAGCAGTTGAACCACATACCCATTTTACAAATGATAAAATTGAGCTGTAGAAAGACTAAGTAACTTCCCCAAAGCCACTCAGCAGGTAAGTAGCAGTGGCTCCATTTGAACCCAGGACTATATGATTCCAGTTCATGTGTTTAAGCACTGTACTGCATTTGTACATTGCAACAGCATTTATTTATCTACAAGGAATAAAATTTGAAACATCTATTTTTCATCTTTAGAAGGAATTTGTGACTTCTATTGGATGGGAACGCTAAAGGTAAGGTCTCAATCATTTGTAGTTCAAAACATGTTTGGCCTGTATAATTTAAACATACATACACACACACACATCCTTTAAGCATGTACATATTGTTGCTTTGACCAGTCAGCTTTTTACTTCATTGTTTAGGACTTTATGTGATGTTATTAATGTCAAAAATGAATGGTTAACCAATCAAAAGAGAAAATATACAAAAGATGAAAACATAATGGGTACTCTTATAATCTATATCTCAGTCTGAGTGTGACAAGAAAGAGGCTCTGTATTTATTTATTCTTGGTATAGAAATAGCAAAATAAGTCGAAAATGGCATAAACACAGCATTCAAGCTTAGGTATTGCAGGTATACGCAGCTACAGACAACTTAAATATCTGGACATTAAGTCACCCCTGGTTTATATCTATAATAGCACATTCTACTATGCTAATTAAGTTTGAGATGACATCATTTGTTGGGCTTCTCTAGAGAGGTGTTGAAATTGGGAATGAACACTGACTGACTCTTTGTTGAAGCTTGATTTTTGTCTGTGTCACAGGTAAAGGATATTAGTGATCCAGAGGAGCTGTTTACCAGTACCAGTACTTTGTGCTCTTATACCTTGGGCCATTGTATTATTCCTTTCACTTCTAGTACTTTCTAAACACTTAAAACTAGAAATTTCTATATTCAAGTGAAGGTTTTTCTATGTCAAGTTATTGGGCATG
Organism: Tolypeutes matacus; assembly: GCA_026826555.1. Taxonomy (NCBI): domain Eukaryota; kingdom Metazoa; phylum Chordata; class Mammalia; order Cingulata; family Chlamyphoridae; genus Tolypeutes; species Tolypeutes matacus. The sequence goes on from JAKSZT010018048.1 coordinate 2,160,194, forward strand.
GGGACAAGTCTCAATACTGCCCACGTAGGAAGCTGAGAATCTTCTACATTTTCTTTCAATCCTTTTTGTACATGATGAGCTAGAATAACCTCACTGAACTGAATTATCCTTCCATGGTATGGTTCAGTGAATACCATAATATTTTAGCACAACTTGAGTGATTTTTAATGCCAAAAACATCAGCAAGAAATACAAATGTTACAAAATATTGAAACAATATCATAATAAAGCTCAGGATCATAAATACTTTACAAGGTCTCAGAGGTCAACATAGCAATACTATGGAAAATTAAATGCTCTGTGTGAGAGCCTTTCAGGGGAAAAGACACAAGCCATACACAGTTAGTGGTTTACTATCAAAATGCAAAAAACTGTTCTCCAAATATATTTAAGGCTGATTAACAAAGAAAAATATAACCGTTTTCCGGGAGTAAAATTTATGAAATTATTCATCTTCGTGTTTCTTTATTTGGTTTTAATTACAATCTAATTAAAGGAGAATTATAGCCTGTGATAGAGAGATGACTTTTATCTAAATTATGTCCTTAACCACACAAAGGAACATGGCGTGCAGATAGAAGTGAGCTGAGGATTTGGATTTGGGTAGTTAAGGTATCAAAAACTGTTGACTAAGAACTGAGGCTTTGAATCTGGAAACTTCCTTTCAGCCAATGGCTCTTTGTGCAACTGTGCCACAGGTGTATATAAAGTCTATCAGAAGAAAGAAAAAATCTTGTAATATTTGTACACAGAGCTATGAAAAGCTGGTCTTCACTTATTCTGTGTTACTCACATGTGTGCTGGCTCCTAATGGACCTGTCCACCACAGGTTAAATCTTCCTATCCACTGTTTTCCTGTGTGGTGTGTCAGCTTCTGATGAAGTCAGTGAATCCATGGAAAAATAATCCAACCTGATAGGTCTAATAAGAACATGTGGCCATGGCCTTGGCCTCGGTCTCCTCGCTCTTCCTGTTCTCGGTGCTGCTGCTTATCGCGGTTTGGCTGTGCAGGAGGAGCAGGGCGGCCTCGGTGCCTGAGGACCACTTTCCAGGCCACTCGGTGGACATAAGTGGCACTGGAACCCTGTCCCAGGGCTACCAGCATAAGGTGTGTCTGATGGGACACTCTGAGAGTAATGAATTCAAATTCTATCTTCTCCAACCTTCTGGGCCAGGAACCTGGGAGGAAAACAGAAGGAAACCCCACCGTCCTGAACAGTTTAGGTATCTGAAACTTCCTCACTGAGTGTATTAGTTTTGTCTCATTCACTATTTCTTTCTTTTTTTTTTTAACCCTGTAATAATCTGTAATTCTACTTTTTCTTCTTTTTTCTCTACTATTTTCCTTACTAATATTACAAATATTACTCCTGACTTATTGGCTAGGATGCTGTGTAATTGTTTGTCCAATTATTCCATTTTCAGTAAAAATGTATGTCAGGAAATTTCACAATGTGGATGCTTGGTTATAGCAGTGCTTTGTGGTTTTCTTTGTTTGTTTGTTTTTGTTTTTTAATATGGCTATCTGTTGTCGTCTAGGGCATCTTATGTTTTCAGAGCCTTCTGCATTCTGTCAAGCCTCTCTCTCCACATCTCCTCAATTATCTTTTTGGATTGCTCATTTCTACCTTAGGTAGCTTGCTTTGTAGTACTGCAGTATCAGTTAGGTCCATTATTTTATTTACTTCATTTAAAAAAGTTTATCAAAAAGTTTGAAATATCTGGCCAATTGATAAATATTTTTTGGTATGGAAAATTTTTATTAAAACATAATAACTGTGAGAGGAAAAGAGGAGGAAGTGGGTTTGGACAGGGAAACCATTTCTTCCAGCCCACCTAGAAGCTCTGAAGCACTGATTGCCCTTTAGAGGTGGCCCACATTTGGCAGAAACAAATGGGCCCTTATACTATGGCCCTGCTCAACCATTGACCAGGGACCACTCAGAGAAGAGTACTACTTCCTCTCAAAAGCTGAGACAGACCCTGAAGGAGCTAACAGCTGAAGGGTGCCATACTTTTGGCAGCTGGGCAGCAAGTGCTTTCCTGAAGGGAGATCTGAGCAGGCACATCCATGACTGCCAAGATGGTCATTGTGTGGAGTGCTGGCTGAAAATGATTCTGAAGAAGTGTTAGAACTCAATGGGCAAAGGCAAACAGATGTCATAATTGATTTAGTCTTTGTTCAAGGATGTTGAGCAATGAAGAGAGGCCTGCTTACCAGGAAATTACACTACTAGAATAGATTGTCTCCAAAATTTCCTTCAGCTCTGACAAATTTAGTTCTTTGGTTCCTTCTTCAGCAGTTTCTTTCAGACCCCAAGCTGACAAGATGTCCTGACCCTAAGACCATGCTGCTCCCTTCAACATAAAATTGTCTATGCTACCTCCTAAGAGGGAGAAAAGCATTCAAATATCAGAAAGCTCCAAACTCATGGAATCATAGCCCACTGTCCAAAGCCCCACCCTCAGCTTTGGCTCTGTGTGTCCTTTACATAACCTCTTCCAAGGCTAGGGGTTTCTCAGCCACCTTCAGAATGTCAGTCCAGGATTTATTTTTAAAGTAGTTGCTTTTCTGAATGTTTAACCAATTCCTGGGTTCCCTGAGATTATTCTGGAGATGAAAGTCCAAAATGAGTCTCACTGGACTAAAATCCAGTATGACAGGAGTGTTTTTTTTTTTTTTTTTTTGAGGCTCCAGGGGAGAATTCATTCCTTTTCCAGCTTCCGGATGCTGCTTGCATTCCTTGGTTTGTGGCTCCCTTCCACAAGTGATGTCACTTTGACCTCTGTTTCCAGCATCACAAAACTGCTTCTCTTTCTCTGCTTCCATCATCATATCACCCTCCTCCTTCCCTCTTATGAAGGCCCCCGTGATTACATTGGATCCACCAGGATGGTTCAGGCTAATCATCCAATCTTAAAATCCTTAACTTAATCACATCTGCAAAGTCCCTTTTGCCACATAAGGTAATATGGCAGGTTCCAGGGACTATGATGTGGACATCATTGGAGAGCCATAATTCAGCCAACCACAGTGACCCTGCAGCTGCAGACATTATTTCCATCTTGATCCTGTAAGGTTGCTTGTTGCAGTCTCATGTGACAGAGATAATGTCTCTTCCTAGGCACTTGGGAAAAAAATGTTCCTTGACCCCTCTGCAATTAGGCTGGGGCAAATGAAGGATTCAGGCCAATGGGATGTATTCAGAAGGGAGGTAAGCCCATGCTTCTCAAGGTGTGGTCTATGGGACAGCAGCATTACTATCACCTTAGAATTTCCTAGAAATGCATATCCCAAGCTCCATCTCAAACACCCTGAATCAGAATCCTCATTAACAAGATTCCATGTGATTCTGATGCAC
>JAKSZT010018110.1:0-11568 GCA_026826555.1 Tolypeutes matacus
TTTTTCTCCTCTGGCTCCCTCCTCTCAGAATATTTTTTACTCCAAGAATGACACCAAGGAAAAATCCCAGTCCTACCATCAATAGGTGGGAATTTAATTTTATTTCTTACCATGGGACCCAGCTCAGAAACCACATAAAAAGGAAAGGAAATTTAATGTAATTCCCAAAACCATCATCCCTAATTTCTACCTAATACTTATTTTTGTTCAGCTACAGACTAGAATATATTGGGTCATTTATTTTCTATAAATCATTATAATACTTAATCAAAATTCTTCATAAAAAGGAATGAAGTTCTGATATGTGTGACAACATGGATGAAGCTTGAAGACATCATGTTGAGTGAAATAAGCCAGATGCAAAAGGACAAATATTGTATGATCTCACTGATAGGAAATAATTAGAATATGCAAACTCAGAGTCAGAAACTAGGATATAGGTTACCAGGGACTGAGGTGGGGGTGGGGAATGGGAAGTTAATGCTTAATTAGAGAGTTTCTGTTTAGAATGATGGAAAAGTCTTGGTAATGGATGGTGGCAATGATAGCACAACATTGAAAATATAATTAACACCACTGAATTGTATATTTAAAAGTGGTTAAAGTGGGAAATTTTAGGTTATATATTAAAAATTTCTTTGAGTAATTTTTTCACTCATTTCTGCAGACCTATCCTCCTATTATGCCTAACCAAGAATGTTTTCCTTTGTCTTGACCAAAGTGCTGGCCTTGCTCCTTGCAGCCTCTACCCCTTCTCTCCCCGGTCCTGATTACCTTGAACCAAATCTTGCAGCTGTGGGACTGCAGAGAAAATAAACTAGGACTTCAGAAAAAAGAAAAGGGAAAAAAGACAACTTCAGATACTACCTAGCCCAAGTTATCAATCTTGCCCCTGAACTCACACACCCCTTCTTTTCCAATTGACTTAGGTACTTTGGCACTGCCTTTGCCATTACTATGAAACACCACCGACCCCTGCCTTAAAGTTGAATTTTACTCTTTCTCCTCTACCATGGTAGTTATGAATAAATTCATCCCTGCTTGTCCAACATTGTCCAAAGCAATTTTTCTCTGTCATACCATATGATGCAACTTTGTTTTACACTCCTCCAACAAATAAAAATTAGCAAGAGTACTTGATTAGGTTTTCCAATTAAATTAAAGGCAGTCATATTTCCTAATTTTACCTGGGAGTGGCCATCCCTAGGTGTTGACTTTTTATTTTGTGCCTATTCAATTAAAAAACGCAGAAGATCAGTAAAGACATCAGAGCAAAGACAATGGTCTGCGAGGACTCTCTTTCTTGAATCTTGTCAGCCATGCCAAAGGCTAGGTTGCCTTCTTTGATAAAGTTATTCACTAGTATATTCATTAGAGTTGCAAACATGCACGTTTATACACATGAACTTGAGTTTGGTCTCTGTGATGGTTATACTAATGTGTCAACTGGGCCACATTTGTACACTGGTTAATGTGCTGTTGCCAGTGGTTTGGCTGGATGGTCAGGGACTTGGAAGGAACCCATTTCACAGCAAATGATGTGCAGGAATGGGCACATACCCATGAAATTCACTGGTCTTACCATGTTCCCCATCACCCTGAAGCAACTGGATTAATAGAACAGTGGAATGGCCTTTTGAAGACTCAATTGCAACACCATCTAGGTGGCAATACCTTGCAGGGCTGGGGCAATGTTCTCCAGGAGGCTCTGTATGCTCTAAATCAGCATCCAATCTTGGTGCTGTTTCTCCCATAACTAGGATTCATGGGTCCAGGAATCAAGGGGTGGAAATGGGAGTGGCACCATTCACTATTACCTCTAGTGGCCCACTAGGAAAATTTTTGCTTCCTGTCCCTACAACCTTAAGCTCTGCTGGTCTACAGGCTTTAGTTCTAAAAGGAGGAGTGCTGCCACCAGGGAACACAACAATGATTCCATTGAACTGGAAGTTAAGACTGCCACCTGGCCACTTTGGGCTCCTCTTACCTCTGAATCAACAAAGAAGGGAATTACTGTACTGGCTGGGATGACTGATCCTAACTATCAAGGGGAAATAGGACTGCATCTACATAATGGGGGTAAAGAAGAGTTTGCCTGGAATACAGGAGATCCTCTAGAATCCTGCTAGCACTGCCATGCCCAGTGATTAAAGTAAAAGGAAAATTGCAATAACCAAATCCAAGCAGAACTAACAATGGCCCAGAATCTTTAGGAATGAAAGTTTGGGTCACCCCACCAGACAAAGAACCATGACCAACTGAAGTGCTTGCTGAGGGTACCAGAAACATGGAATGGGTAGTGGAAGAAGATAGTGATTAATATGAACTTCGACCATGTGACCAGTTATAAAAATGAGGACTGTAATAGTCATGAATCTTTCTTCCTTGTTTTGTATATGTACACAAAACAAATTTGTTTTCTTCCCCAACCTTTTCCCCTGTCATATAAAAAGCTGTATTAGTTTCATGTCATAATATTTAAGGACATCAGGTTTAAGAGTAAACATTACCCAAAGACTTGCACCCTCTTCTGTAGGAATTAATGCATTTCCGGTTGTACATGGGAGAGTTGAACATTGTTAGGTGGAAATATATAAGTATGTATGTCTGTTATTGTTTTTACGTAGAGACTAAGTATGGTTTAAGGTCATGTGTATGGTTGCTGACTTGACAAGGCATGGACTGTGATGGTTAGGCTAATGTGTCAACTCGGCCAGGTAATTGTGTCCAGTTGTTTGGTCAAGCAAGCATCGGGCTAACTGTAATATAAGGACATTTATGGACTTTAGTCACCAGTGAGTTTACTGCATAGATTGCTTATTACATCTACATCAATCAGGGAGATTGTCCTCAGCATTGAGTGACACTTTATCTAGTCAGTTGGATACCTTAAAAGGGGAAGTGATTTCAACATTCAGAGAGAATTTCCAAGCTTGTCTTTGGGCAGCCAGGGCTGCCCAGAAATTCATCAAGGACCTTCATTGGCCTTTCATTGGGACCCCTGGTTTGCAGTCTGCCTGCGGAACCTCGACTTGTGCATCCCCACAGTCACATGAGAGACTCTTATAAAATGTTATACTATTGACAGATATCCCCTGCTAATTCTGTTTCCCTAGAGAACCCTGACTAATATAGCCTTCTTTCCTGATTTTTCCCTCTTACATTTATTCTCTGTCTACTTACCTAAAACTATGTTATGCTACTGAATGTTTGTGTTTCAAAGAGTATAAGTTGGATCTATGTAAGAGTTCGAAGTAAAGACTAACTTAGAAATCAAAAGTATTTTAAGGGTAGAAACTGATTTTAGGTTAAATCAGGAGACCACTAACACAATACACATTTGTTGTAATATTTCAAACAATATAAAAATGACTGCTTTTAAAATTAATGATCTCCTTCCCCTCAATCATCCTATACCTTTCCCAGATTCCAATTAGCTCTCTCCATCTCTAAGGTAACCAAGATCAGCAGTTTATTGAATTTTGTTTCATACTGTATGTTATGTGTACATAAATATATACATATGGTTTTGATTGGGTTAGATGTTTGGTTTTATAAAATAGGTTCATATTGTTCATATCAATTTACAACTTGCCATCCCCAATATTTCTCAGTTAGTACATATGAATCTACCTCATTTTATTTAATAGCTATTTACTATTCCATAGTGTGCTTATGCCATATTTGTTATAGAGGTTTTTTCCTGATTTTTGCTCTTATGGACAATGCTGTAAAAGATCCTTTCCTGCAATTTATTTCTATAGGAAAGTTTCCTAGCTTTGGATATACATAGATTCTGCTTTATTATTTTTCACCAATAATTATAGAGAACTTCAGTTTCTCACACTCTTATCAGCCATGGATGTAACTGGCCCTTTTATTATTTGCCCATCTCATGAGGGAAAATGGTTAATTGTTTTTTTAATTTGAATTTCCTAGAATAGCTATTTATATACTTAGTAGTGACTTGCATTTCAGCATTTGTGAATTGCTCCTTCATACTTTTTGCTCAGTTTTCTGTTGAATGTTAATTTTTTGTTTTAAAATTATTTCTAGCACATTACTATGTTTTCATATGTTTTACAAAGTTTTCTTCTGCAAGACTATGATTTGTCTTTTGACTTATACATAGTATCCTATACATATATAGATTTTAAATTTTATCTAGTCAAACCATCCATGTTTCTTTATATAAATGCTTTTTTTTCCTCCATTATCTATGTGATGACATATTAGTTTTCTGTTGCTGCTGTAAAAATTCACTACAAATTTGGCGGCTTAAATTAACATCCATTTATTATCTCACGGTTCTGTAGGTCAGAAATCTGGGTACAACTGAGTCCTCTGTTCAGAGTCTTATAAGACTGAAGTTATGATGTCAGCAGGGCTGTGTTCCTTTCTGGAGGGTCTGGGGATGAACCTGTTTCCAAACTCATTCAGATTATTAGCTGAAAGCAGTTCTTTGCAGTTTTAAAACTAAGACTCCCATTCCCATTTCCTTGCTGACTGTCAGCAAGGAAGGCTGGTTGTTGCTCCTAGTGGCTGCCTGCATTCATTTTCAAGCTTCCCATGTGGGCCGCTCCAACAACAGCAGGTCAAGTCCTTTTCATACTTTAAATCTCTCCAACTTTTCCTTCTGCTCCTCTCTCTGCCTCTAGCCAGAGAAAGTTCTCTCTTTTATGGACTCAAGATTAAATTGAACACAAGGAGATAATCCAAAATAATCTTCCTATCGTAATTCTATAGTCTTAATTATACTTGCAAAGTCCCTTTTGCCATGCAATGTAATTTGGATCCAGGGATTAGGGCATGGGCATCTTTGGGGAATCATTCTGCCTACCAAAGATGAACTATATTAACATATTTTCTAATGATGAATCAACACATATGGGATAATCCCAATTTGGTCATGATGTTATAAATTCTTAAAGTCTGTTCATCATGCCATCATTTAAAAACAATAACTGTATCACTATTTCCTATGATTTTAGAAGATTCCAATCAGTTCTATTAGCCTAGAAGAGTGCTCCTTAAATTTTCAAGCAAGTGTGATTTTAATTAACTTTTTGCTCTTCACATCTAAATTCATTCAATTATGGTCAGAGAACATGCATGATACCACTTCTTTGATATTTTTGAAATGTAGATTAGTCCTAGAAAATGTGGTCAATTTCTGAAAAGTTTTAGCATAAATGAACATACAGTGTATTCACAAATTGTTGATTTCAGACTTAAACACATGCCTATTAGATCAAACCTATTAACCTTGTTGCTCAAAACTTCCTTATTTTACTTATTTGTCTGCTTGTTCTATCAAGTACTTATAGGGATCTATTAAAACTTTTCTACTATTATGGTGGAAATGCCATTTACTCATTAGAGTTCTATAAATTTTTGATATGCATTTCAGACTGTCATAAGTGCAAACAAGTATAGAAGTGGCATCTTTTCCTGGAAAAATGGAAACTTTTATCATTATTTATGACATGCTTTATCTTTAATATGCTTTCAGTCTTGAAGGTTATTATTATTTTTTTTTATTACCCCATCCTTTTACTTTCAACCTTTTTTTTTGTTCTTACTTTATAGCTTTGTTTCATGTTACTGTGCATAGAGTAATGTATTTATTTTCATTGTTGTAATACCACCATTTATTTATCCATTCTATTGTTGATGAATATTTTGGTTTACTCTTTGGTACACATACGTACATCTTCTTTGGACATAAATCTGGGAGTGGAATTGCTGGATCATAATATATCTTTACGTTCAATTTAGTAGATATTGACAAATAAGTTTCCAAAGTAGTTGTACCACTCCCCAGATGTATTTGAGTTCCAGCTGCTCAATACATCCTAAATGTTAATTGTTTTGTTAGTTCTTTTGAATTTTAATCATTCTGGTGGGTGAGTAGTAATCTTGTGGTGGTTTTAATTTTCTGATGACTAATGAAGTTTAACACTTTTTTATATGGTTGAAGACTATTTGGATATCTAATTTATGAAATGAGAAGTCTCTTGTACATATTTCTATTTGCGTACACTGTTCTTTTCTTATTGATTTGAAGGAACTCTTTATATATTCTGGTTATGAGCCTTTTGTTGCTTAGATTTTCTTCTCACTCTGTGGTTTGCCGTTTGACTCTTTAAAAAGTGCCTTTTTATGATCAGAAGTTTCTAATTTTCAAGTGCTTTATATGTCCTATTTAAGAAAGGCTTTCCAAACCTAAAATCATGGCAATATCCCCCCTACATTATGCTCTAGAATCTAGACATTTCATTGTTTAACTTTTCACCTTTAGATATACAATCCACTTGAATTTGATCTTGTATAGGAGTTAAGTTTTATTTCTTCCATATCCAATTGATCTAGCAACATTAATTGGAAAAAACATCCTTTCCCTCACTTTTCTGCAATGCCATCTTCATCATAAATCAATTATCCATATGTGTATGGGTCTCTCTCAGGATTCTCTATCCTGGTCCAAAACAACTAAGTGAGCCTTTTAAAAGCAGAACCTCTTCCCATGTGTTTTGAGAATTTTTTTTTTATGACTCATATTTGTTGGGACTCTGTGAAAATTTTGTGAAGCCTTGGAATAATGGCTTATTTCTATAGAGATGATTTGCATTTTCTTTTGCCAGGTGCTTGGGAGCACTACCAACCTCCGTAACTCTAAGTTCATATTCTATCTAAAAGTTTTTCAGTCCATGCAAGTAAAATGAATTCATACCTGAAACCTGTATGTGGCTAGACTTGTGATTATAATTTCTCAAGACACTTTTCCCCTCTTCCCATAGCTAAGACCAAATTCCCTTGTCATCACCCTTTGTAAAGCAGACTTTCATCTAATTCACCCATTTCCCTAAGGTTGTAGTTCTGAGGTCCCAAATTCACGCAGGGGTTTTGTTTGACTCCCTACCTTGCATGGACCTTGAGGTTTTTTTCTCTTCTTCTCCAATCAGCCTTGAAAACTGAAATATTTAGGTTTCTAAGCTCAAAAATAGCCCAATAGCAGATATCAGCTTCAGTACTTCTATTTCTTTTGGTTTGTACTCTTGGTTCATTTTTGACATCTAAAGATTTCCCTTTATGCCTTGTAAATCCACCTATGCCTTGCAAATCCACTTATTTATTTTAAAAGAAGTTTTAAGTATTTCATCCAACATTTTTTAGTGGTTTGTATTAGGATGTTTTCAGAAACCTTCTTTACGAGGAGCATTAGCAGCTGTGACAGTGGAGATAGTTCTAAGTCTGTGGCATCAATGGGACTTTCAGGAGCTCAGTGGTGAATGTGGGCTTGTGGGCTCCATTACAGAGGCTCTAGCAGCTTTCTGATCTCTGGGATAATACTCCCTTTCCCTTTCTCCCAACCTTATCAAGGCCTTTATAAACCAATTCCTTGCCCTTGATCTCTCTCTACTTGAAATATCTAGTATATTTTCAAGTTTCCCAAAGGAAACTAGTGTATTATTAAAAATCATTCTTTTCCTCTAGATTTTCAAGCATGTTATCATAAAATTTCAAAATAATTTGACTCTTTTTTGAGTTTGTGGTCAAACATAGTTTATTATTTCACATGATTTATAATTTTTCCTCTCCTTTCTCCTTAATCAGGTTGGTAAGGATTTTGTCAGTGTTAGCCAATGAATCCGATTTGGGCCTGTGTTAGTCAGCCAAAGGGGTGCTGACGCAAAGTACCAGAAATTAGTTTGGCTTTTATAAAGGGTATTTATTTGGAGTAAAAGCTTACAGTTACAAGGCTCTAAAAAGTCCATCTCAATTCCTTATCAAAGTCTGTTGCCACATGTTGAAGCAAGATGCAGGTGACATCTGCAAGGGTTCAGCCTTCCTCTCCTTCTTAAGGCTCCAAGGGTCCAGCTTCTTCCAATCTCAGCTGTAAGCTGGTATAAGGCTCATCTCTCTCCCTGGGGCTCATTTCTTTCTGAGCTCAGTTGCTATGTCCTCTTCACAAGGTCAGCTGTAAACTAACAGGCGAATGGTTCGTCTCCCTTCCTGGGGCCTCTGCCGTGTCTATAGAGCTGTCTCTCTTCCTCTGTGTATCTACTTCTGTGAATGTCCCTTTATATAGCCCACCAAGGGCGTGGGGACTATTACACTCTACTGACATGGTCAAATCAAAGCCCTAATCTTAAACATAATTTAATCAAAGGCATCTCGGCTGAATCTAGTGCAATTAAAGGGTATCACACCCAGAGGAACAGACCAGTTTATAAACATAATCTGGAATTCATAAATAATCTCAAACTGCCACAGGGCCTTATTTGTTGCTATAAAAACTCTAATTTGAGCTTTTACAATTGCCATAAATATCAAATTTTTTTGTGTGCTGCCTCAGCATCCATCTTAATTTGGCTAAGCCACTTGCCTCAACACTGACTTTTGGCCTGATTAGTAAGCAGCTTTCCAGCCCTGGGGCATAAACTCCCCCAGAATCCAAACCCACATCTTTGTCCATGACCCACATCAACCAAACACCTCACCCAAACCCACAGCTGGTCCCAAATGATAAGCTCACCATCTCCACAACCCTGGGTCCCTAGTCCCTTTTCCTTTACATGCGCCTTTTTTTAAAACCAATTGTTCATGCCCATGGAAATCTACTAACCTCCACTCCTGGACCATAATAAAGTTACAAACCCACAGGTCCCTATTGCTCTGCTTGTGTAGCCCCCACCTGCTGGTTGAGCCACCCAAGCTGATTGTGTTTCCCAAGGACCACTCATGGCATGTCTATCTCTCTGGGAAATGTGAGTAACAAACTATCTTTTCACATGCATTATGGCCTCAGTTTCCCATTGTGTCTCACCTGACCTCCACCCAGACTCACTTAAAATACAACTTAACTAATTCAAAACAATAATTGTCAATCCCTCTGTATCAGTCAGGGTTCTCTCAGGAAACAGAATCAACAGGAGATATCTTTCAATAGTATGAGATTTTATAAGAGTCTCTCACACAACCGTGGGGATGCACAAGTCCAGGTTCCGCAGGCAGGCTGCAAACCAGGGGCTCGGATGAAAGTCCAATGAAAGGTCCTTGATGAGTTTCTGGGAGAAGTTGGCTGTCCAAAGACAAGCTGGAAAATTCTCTCTGAATGTTGAAATCACTTCCCCTTTTAAGGCATTCAACTGATTGGATAAAAGCATCACCCATTGCTGATGCAATCTCCCTGATTGATGCAGATGTAATCAGCCATCCATGCTGTAAACTCACTGGTGACCAAAATCCATAAATGCTCTTGTATTACAATTAGCCCAGTGCTTGCTTGACCAAACACCAGGACACAATTACTCAGCCGAGTTGACACATTAGCCTAACCATCACACCCTTCTAGACTTTCTTTGGCTTAATTCACTGTTCACTTGCTATATTTAAAGCTGAAAATCTAGTTCATTCATTTTCAATATTTATTTAATGAAAGCATTTCAGAACTAAACTATACATTTTCCTCTGAGTACAACTTCAATAATTTTCCATAGATGTTAAAATGAAGTGTTATTTTCATTAATTTCTAGATCACTTGATATTTTCTTTTTTAGTCCCAGTTTGGCACACTTAAAAAACTGGTCATTGGGGAGGAGCGGCAAGATGGCGTTGGTGTAGGAGGGCGCACACTGCAAGCTCCCAGAGCGAGGCGGATTGTGGACGGGGTCCTGCCCGGGGGTCTGTGCTGTGCACGCGTGGAGTGAGAGGCTTGGGACATCTCTCTGCGCGGATCGGCGGCGTGGACCGAACGGTGGAGATTCGTGAGTTTTGAGGCTGCCGGTGGAGGTTGGCACAGGCGGCTGAGCCCCGCGGTTAGGGAAAAAAAAATAAAACGGCCATTTGGAGCCGCGGGCGGGGCAAAAAAGTTTTATTTTCTGGGGAGCTGGCTGCCTGGCGCCCCTTGGACCTTGTGTGAACAGAGCAAACGAGCTAGTCAGCACCCGGTGAACCGGAGGGGGGATTTTGGTCGGGGAACGCAGCTGATTTCCCTACCACCCAGGGATAAGACCCGGGCCGCTGCGGAGCCAGGAGGAAGGGACACTTCCCAAAGAAGGGAGGGTTCGGTTGGAAGACAGGGAAGGGTATTTTATAATTTTAGACATTGATCTGGCTGCCTGCACCGCCCCATAGCTTTGGGGAGCAGATAAGCTGACCTGAAGCAGCATTATGCTGAGAGCAGACGCGAATCTGCACTCAAATTGATTTACTGAGCAGCCCGGTGACGCTGGAGCTCGGCGCCAGAAGGGGCGGAATCTGCCATCTTTAGCACTCCTCACTGACTAACATCAGAGTTTCAGCTAACCTGGGGAGTCCGGAAAGTGGGACGTGCTTGATTAATTTCCACGGGCCCAGCTAGGGTCCCTTCCGTAAGGGGGTTGGTCTAGAAGAGGAATTATTTTGGGTCCTGCATTTGGCTAAAAAAAAAAAAAATAAAGTGAGGTTACCTCAACAAAAAAAAAATAAATTCTTTTCAATTTAGTTTAATAGCTAAAAGCTACTTCAGGATCTGCATATAGAATAGAACCCTGTGGGGAAATTCATTGATAAACACAAGTAGGCAGGAAGGATCCACGTGGACCCTAGGAGAATCATTGACCCCCCTTAGCTCTGTTTGACTGCTTGCCTGTGTGGATCTTTGGTTTCTCTCTGTTACTTTCTGGTCTATTGCTATTATTCCCGTTTTCCTCCACCCTTCCTTTTTCCTTCTATTTTTTTTTTTTTAAATAGGTGCTGCCAGCTGGTCACTTCTTTGCTGGGCTTCTTATTCAGTAATGTCCCACTCGCTGTATATATTGATTCTGTATTACAAACTATCGCTTATCCTTCCTGCATGTTTCTGCCTTCTGTTTTCTGTTGTGGCTCTTAGAGACAATATTTTTTCATAGGCCCACAACTTAAGGGTGTCAATTTCTATTCCATCTATTTTGTTTTCTTCTTCTTCTTTTTTCTTTTTTTTTTTTTATTAGTATTAACTTTCTCCTTTCAGACCTTTCTCTATTTCTCTCCCTCCTCATAATTCTAGCCTTCTAAATCACTATATATATATATCCCTCCATTTGTTTTCCCAGTCCATTGTAGGAACTCCATATTTTTTCCTAGTACTCTACACTGCCTACACAAGTTAAATATTCATCTCATTAAGTCTCATTTTGCCCCTCTTCTAACTTTTATCAATATTTCTATTACCCTTCTGCCTTCCTTACATCTTTTGATTCCTCTGGCCCTAACCTTTTGCCTTCAAAGGAACATAGAAAGAAGCAAGGAAATAAAATAAGAAGAAAAACTGCCAAAGAGAAAACTTAACTCACACGCAGAACCAACAGCTAAATAAAATTCTAGAGCTTAGAGAAAAGCTAATCAACTGAACAAACCCATCAAGATAATATGATGACCAGAGGGCAACAGAAAAATACAAATGACTCTGAGAAACTGGAAAACATGGACCAGTCCAGTGCACAAAATAAAAACCAGGAAGCAATGCAGTACATCGAACAACTAATCAAAGCTATCGAAACAAATATCATGGACCAACTTAAAGAACTGAAGGAAGAGATTAAG